>JAUESI010000003.1:2815644-2834202 GCA_032275145.1 Synergus laeviventris
TTTGTGCACTCAGTTACGCGAGAGAACGTTTGCCTCGAAATAACAGAAAATACACGTATTTCGTGTCATTTTCACTCAAAAAAGTCTCGACTGCATATTTATTTTGTTGATTAAACAGTCATTTGTATAAAACTATGAAAATTATTCTGAACGCATGTAATGTAGCGTTGACCAATGCATTTCGATATGCTGCAGTTTCGAGCGATGTAAGAGACACTAAAACGCCAGGACGACGCTTTTCTCTTCATTGCTGCGAACGTGACATACTTAAATGTTACTAGACACCTGGGAATTTTCACCTGAAGGCAATAAAATTTACACCAGTAGAGAAAATTGATTTTCTTACCAAAAATTTGCATCTGATGTTAAAAATAATCGGTTAAGAAAGTATTGTTTAAACCATTACTTAATGAAAGTTTATTTAAAAATGAATACAAAAATGTTCAAGATTACATTTTCCAGAAGAAAATATCAGAAATCACTTTTTTAAATTTTTGATCCCTTTCGTTGAATGCAACTTAAATTTTTCACGATTAACAGTTTCATCCCCCTTTTTTTTCGCAGCGAAAATCGAGGCTCGAGTTTTTTTCAGATTTTCTGGGATAGGGTTTAACGATTTTGGAAATTTTGTATTCGCAGGTGAATTGTTTGAACCGGGAGTTTTTGAAGTCGAAAGATTAGAAACTTCTGACATTTTTTTCATAAATTCTGCCCGCGCTTTTAAATATTTTTGTGTGAAATGTGCCATATCTAATTTTTCATCATCATCATCACTTTGAATTTCACTCCTAGCTGAAGATTTCGAAAAATCTTCTGGATGACAAAGTTCCTTTTTTAAAAATTTAATTTCTGATTTGGGTGGAATACTTTTTGAGTCTCCTGCTGATTTTTGATCATCTAGGACACTAAAGTCGTAATTAAATATGCTTCTCGGGCTTTTGAAGGTTTTTAAACTTTCTTCAATTAAGGAACTAAGATCATCAATGTAAAGATCTTTAGAAAGATCACTATCAAAAATAGCAGATCTACTTTCATCAATTTTATTTGATTTCACTTCCTTATTTTGTGTCTTTGAAGCAATTTTTGATTTAGCTGGAATCTGTTTTTGATTTCGAAGAGTTTGATCGAATTTTTTTGTCTCAAAACTATTCGAAATGGGTTTCTTTCTATTTTTCAAATCCACAGTAGATTTTATACTAGTGCTGCTTTTAGGTTTCGTCAACGAATTTATTTTTTGTGAAATGTTTTTGTTAATTGTGAGTTGAGATCGACTTGAGTCCTTTACCTTCAAATCTGTCTTGACTTTATTTGCAGGAAGTAATTTTTTTGTGTCAGCTATTTTGGACATGGAGGTTGTGCTTTTTAAATTAAGCTTCTGCTTTTCTGAAGATATTTTTGATTGAGTATTTAATCGTAAGGCTGGTTCTGCAGTTAGAAGCTTTTTTGAATCACCTGCCAATTTTTTAGAAAGAGCTGAGGAATTTGGGTTCCTATGATTTGTTGTTAAATTAGTACAAGTCGAACGTTTAACTATTGGCTGCGAAATTATTTGTTTATCTTCAAGGGACTGCAAACAAAATATATTATGGTTTTAAAAATTATCAACACTCATTTCCATTTTCTGAAGTAAGATATTTTATTTGTACCTTGTGATTTTTCAGAGACTCCTGTAATTTTTTTTCTTTAAGTAATTGTTTCCAACTTGAAGCCATGGCGTATTTTTTTTCCTCCTTACTGACTTTTGAATTTTTGTATTTTCTGTATGAAGTTTCCCAAATGCTGTCGTTGTCAAAGACCTTATTTAAAGTTTTTTTATTATTCCTTTCCTATTTAAATTGATCAAAAAAATTCTATAATTTGTAAAAATATTAAAAATATACCTCTTTAGAAGTACGTGATAAAGTTATTAAATTGACGATGTCCTTCAACCCTAAATATTTTGATATTCTCACGATTACGTTCTTTGGCAAAGTCAGAATTGAATTTTCTTTGTTTGCTGCTATGTTTTTCACGTGATGCAACAAGTAATTACCTGCATTCAAGTTTTATATTTTAATTTCAATTTTATTCCACTTTTCAGAAATATTCTCGGAAATATAGTTGAGGAAATTTTGAAATTTTAATTAAATACCAAAAACTCGTTGGATTTCGCTCTGCAATATTTTATCGTCGTGAAACTCTGAAAACTTAGTTACTTTGATACTGGGTGTTCTATGAGGGCCATGGGATATTTTCCATAAAAATAAAATTACCTAAAATATAATACAAGTCTTATAAAAATTTTTCGGTTATTACTTTTGAACATTTTGATACCTCATCACGAAGAACTTTGATTCCGTAATAATCTCTGCTAGGAGGAGGTGCAACAGAATATTTTTCCAAGTATTCCACCTTACTACTCATATTAAAATCAACAAACACTTTATTTTTAACATTATTATAGATGAAAATGTAAAATCTGCCTTTGATGACACTTTCCAGATTTTAAAAACTCTGAAGTCTGCAGCATTTTCTAATCGAATACCGATTGTCATTCTTTCATAATAATTTAATTACATCTTGATACTTAGTATAGGGTGATGAAACAAACAGCAAAGACAAGTTTTGATTTCGGCAATTTTATTACAATAGTTCGATATGAAGAAGTGGAGATAAATATAAGAAATGTCGAAGTAAAAATGGAAAGTCGATGGCATATTACAATAATAGTAATAGTAATAGATAAGCTACTCAGTAATATCACAATGCATGATTTATAAGTTTGCAAAATAGGGAATCAAAACATCAAAAAGAGTTGTCTATTATTAAATACTTACAATCACAATCACAATTTTATATACAATTTTAGAAATTTCTATTCAAGTCTAGCATAAAAAAAATACCACATTTTCCCTTTATACAAAATTGAGAGATACATAGTAATAAAAGTGAGAAGAGGAATAAGAATAAAAATTGCCGATGGACAATTTTTTCTATCACAAATAAAAAATCCTCACGCTCACTAAGGTATCAATTAAAAAATTACACTTTCTCACAACTTTTGTATCTGAATAGACAACCCTCAAAAATGGATGACTCGCCTTTTCTTTTTTAAATATATAGGTACGATAGATTGAAAAACATGGAAAAATTTCGTACTTTCGAGTATAGAAAAGTTCGAACGAGTACGACTACTATAATTACGTATCGTATCGTCGATAATTATTAGTATTACATAGTGAAATAGCCATAGTACTAAAGTCGTAATAGTAATAGTAAAATAATATGCAAATGGCGTTTAACTATTTATATCTCTTGTGAATACTTATAATTGTGTGATTGATATGACGTTCCTAGAGATTAACGATCGTTAATCGCGATGATCTTAAAAACACATGAAAATAAATTACTATGTGCTAGCGTAGTCGCAAGTCTTATCAGTGACGACTTAAAAATTGTAAGTGTTATAAAAATTGCACTCTCTTCAATAATCCAGACAGTCCAAACTATCCCTTAGTTCCCATCGATTAATAGGAAACAATTCGTGTGAAAAAAAAATCTAGACTTCTCAATATCTTATTATCAAAATCCGTCAATTGTTGTTAGAAAATATGCTTTGCAATATTCACATATGAGATCCATTATGCAGCGAATTCTTAATAGACTAATAAATTAGAAATTTGAATTCTAACAACAATTTTACATGTGATCTGATTTTCGACTTATTATTTTAGAGACAAAGGACCTTTTTAAAAAAACTCACTTTTGGTCCCTGGAAAAAATTCCTATGTAGGAAATAGATTTTTTCCAAAATCACAATGTATTAATAAAATCTGTATCTATTTCCTAGATAAGAATATTCGACAGAGAAAAGTTCTGAACTCTTCTCCCCACCTTTCTCTTCTTTTACAGCTAGCTGAACATACGTTGGTAATAAAGTTGAAAAATTATGCAAAAGTTTTCCCCAGTGTTCGGTATTGCATTTTTAAGTAGAAATTGGACATATTTTCAAGCATTCATTTCTCAAATTAATTCTTCAAACTTTTGAACACTGGTTTTACTATCGAGTGATATAATCAATTGCCAATTTTCTTACAATTTATGAATATAATTAATCATTTAATTTATTATAATTATTATACATCTATAATTCTGGAAGAACGGATTTGAGTCAGTGGAAAGTTGAAGCGCATTTTAGTGAAGAAATTCGACTTTGAAAAATTGAATAATTCACTGAGAGAAGAAGGTTTACATGTAATATGTGTTTTTGCTTATAGATTGATCAGACTTTCTTGAGGAAATTTGAGAAATTGTTCAATCGATAGATGGAAAATCGACAGACTTTTGAGAGCCAATCCTAGGATTGTTGAACCATGGAAACGGTGGTTTCATTAATGGCTTCTCCATCCCTACAAATGCTTGTAGATGTTGTTGTCTCTTCTGAAGTTGCTGGAGTCACTGTTAATTGTCTTTGTTCCATATGATCCAGAGTTTTTTCAATTGCTCTGAGACGCTTTTCGAGGCTCGTGGTACCCAGAATTCCAACTTGAAGTTGAGGTCCTAGTGGTAAAATGGCTAATAACCACCATGTCCAAGATGGTCCATCTGGTAAACACAACCAATCTTCTTCTGTTTCTGGCATTCTTCCAAATACTCGTTGTATCTCTGATTGCTGCGTTGATGGTACGGTTTCCCACCATCTCCTACTTTTCGATCGAACCTGCAAAAAAAACGGATTAGTATACAAATTTATACTATTTATACTATCTAATTTATACTATCTACCTTATCGTGAAGTTCCAAAAGATTGAGCACTTGATCTGGCTGAACAGGCGAGTCTCTCAAAAACTCTACTTGGGCTGTATCATAACCATCTTTTTCTCCTCCAGATAAAACTCTAAACCTTCTGGCACCCACTGTACTCAAAATACTGCATCCGTCTTTCAATAAGACTCGATCTCGAATTTCTAGGACGGTGCCAAACTCAGCATACCTGGAAAGAAATGTAGAATTAGAATTCGTTGGTCATTAAACAACAGAATTAATGAGAAATCAAAATTCCAAATGACGATTCCATTGCACTAATGTGGGTTATTTTGAAAAATCTCAAGTCACCTTTTGGCACCCGTGGCTTCTCTGTTGAGGCATGCCGCGATGGCGAATTGCCGGACGCCACTTTCGACGCATCTTCTCACCATCAGTCTGTACCTCGGCTCGTATACGAAGAGGGGACATGCAACGCATGGGAATGCTGTTGTGCAGACGAAGACGGCAATCTCCTCACTTCCCAGAAGACCAAGGCCTTGAACCAGCTCGTGTCGATGACTCGCTGCCCTCGAAGTGTATTCTTTTGGCGCCACGATCTTCAAAGCCCTCTCCACAAAATCCGTCACAGTCTTTTGGCTGCTCGCCAGATACTGGAAAAAGAAGAAGTCCATAGATTGATTGCAATTGGATCTCAGCATACGGATATCACAAAAAATTCAGTGACCTAATTTAAAAAGTTGCCCGACTTGTCCAGATTCAGAATTGAATTTAGACTGTGACTAAAAACGGCACTGCGTTCAAATAGTCTATAAGAGTATAAAGGATTGTTTATCAGAACAGAGGCAGTGAGTAATGATGATTATAGAAAACACGGAAGCAGTGTTCAAGACCACAAAAAACCATCTCAGTCTCCAGTATCGTTAACCGCAGCTAAGCATTACTTCTCATTTACAAAGAGGTGACACTAAGTTTTACTAACCACAGTTTTTAGAATGAACGAGGTACTTTTCCAGAATCTTCTTATTTAGCATAAGTCTTCATGTACTTTATGAGCTTTTTTACGCTCTACAGATCCGATAAATTTTGTTCCAACTCTTATTATAAACCGATTATAGTCAACCAAGTTGCTTGTTTTTCTTTAAGTTTTTTATACTTACATCAGAGAGGGAAGTGACACAAAGGGGACATGAGGAAGAGTAATCTAGACAACGGTCTAAACACATCCAACAGTAAGTGTGCCCACAAGGTGTCGTGACAGGTTTCCACAATAGCCTGCAGCAAAGAATGCAGTCCAATTCACCGGTTGCGCCACCAGAAAGGGGTGGTAGGAGAATTTCTGCAGGTCGCGATTCCAGTCCTATGAAGAGACGGGGTTTTATTAATAAGGGGTGAAGGCGAAAATCTATTTTGGAAAAGTGTATTACTTACTTTTTAACTTTTCGACTTCTTGATATACCCTATCCAAAGTTACGTGCAATTTGACATTGTCTTGGGCCGTTATGCTCGATAAAGGTGATCGACAGATTGTCTGGAAACATATAAAGGTCGTTTTTATTATTAACCATGCTCTGGCCTTTCTATAAAATATGCTTATGGTATTCCTATTAGTCCACGCCCATTCATTTTAAAACACGCCCCCTTTCATTAGACACGCCCCTTCCGTCAAACAACGCCCATTTAATTAGTTAACCACGCCCCTTTTTAACGAAAAACCCTATATATTTGGATCTTAAAAAATCTCGATTTGAAATAGATGAAATAATGGTTGGATAAAATACTTTGCACCTGGAAAATTCGATGGTTCTCGTTTTACTAAAGTTCACGTATCGTTACGTAACCGGACAGATTAATATCGCTTTAGGAATTCGACCGGTTTAACCTACATTGGGTTCTCGAAGTTACGAATGTATTTGGGTTGCCTTTCTCGACATGAATTAGCGATTGCAACGATTCTTGAACGTTGCAATAGTGTAATTCTAAGGTGAAAATTCTTGTCAAGCTATTTTTAATTTTATTTTTATTTTGATTGACAAGAGAATCGAAATTCTCACCTGGGTGAATTCTTCCTCTCCTCCACTGTTATTATCTTCACAATCTGAGGTATTGAGCGCTGCTATTCTGTGTCTTTTACTTGAACTCATTAAGGGTAGCAGTAAATGATGACGATTTCTTCTTGTGCGGACAGCAGTCTCTACTAGATTGTATGGGGTTAGAATAAAAGTGTTCGTATTTCTTCTTAGACTCGGCGATAATGCTCGATGCAGTGCCTAGCAATAAAATTTTCTTGTTAATATCTAATTTGAATTGTTCATTCATTTTCTTTTTAAAGCGAAGTTGTTAAGTTAATAAAATTGATGTTCTGCAACACATAGAGACTAATGGATTAATAACTAGAAAAGGTGAATTAGGTAACAATAAATTTTAGATGATAATAGTATTAAGCGAGTTAAAAACGAATTGCGCAAGAATCAGTCGTCAAGCTTTGTCACCGCAGGCAACTTGATTCTTACACAAACAGCTCGCTCATTATGTAATTTTCTGAAGATCAAAATTACAAAACTAGTCGGAAAAACTCCATGTAATTTGAAGTATTCACATAAAGAGATCAGCAACTTCACATTAAAAAAGTAAAACTGATACCCGTGCAGAAATTTTTATAGGTTCCTGATGGGGTCCTAGCCAGTTTTCCCTCGTGCCAGTGTGGTCCTGATCGGGAAAACTAGAAAGGACCCCACAAGGCGCATCACGCCACAATTCTAGATTCAGTATTTTCAATATTTTATGACTTAACTAGATTACTTAAAGAGATAATAATTATATTGAAACAAATCGTTTTAAGGGAATTTAAATTCTTGTAATATTTTGCAATTTCTTTACATATTTAATTATTAAAAAATGATGAAAAAAATATAGTCATAAAATGTTGTGTACTAATAATTTTCATGAAAACCGGTTTAAAGTTCTTAGAAATATTCCCTATTGGTTACATTTTTTATATAAGATAACCATCTTTTATTTTTGCATAAATGATTGTGTAAAATGTCGGGAATTTCTTATTTGAACCGGATGTTTGATTTTTTTGTTTTATTAATGATTTTAAGGTAAGAATACCTGACCAAGGACTCCTCAGAACCCGATGTTATATGGGGGAATTTTTGCACGGGTAATAGTTATAATTAAAATTAATTAAACTATACTTTTATTTTGAACTCTGTGTTTTTATATTGATATATGTATAAATGTTTGACCAAAGCGACTGCATAAAGAAGCATTCTCGAGTCTGGTTATATATGTAGGCGTCCTCTTGTTGGGTCACTCACCTGAGTATATTGCACTATGTTATTTAGCTACCGGAAACGGGACGAGAGACAGCTTCTTTGTGCAGTCGTTTCCGCAAAATTATAATAATAGAATCAGTCAAAGAATGTTTCTTACCCTCGTAAGTTCATGGCGAACATTCTGAGGATTTTTGTCGATCGCCACACTTGTACAAAGAGCAAAAACGGCCTCCTCGTGCCTCCCTAATGCCAATAAAGCTAATCCTCTCCTATAATGTCCCTGAAGAAGAAAAAAGAAGAGTTTTATAAGAAAATATTCACTAATCGTCAGTTTTAAACATAAAATACGTATTTTTGTTTTATTTTTTATTTTTCAAGGACAAGGATTAATGCTTACCTTGCCCCAGTCTGGTCGAAGTCGAACAGCATGATCAGCATCGGTGAGGGAGGCTTGCGGCCTATTTAGCAAAAGTAAGACTTGTGCCCTGTTGCTAAGGTGCAGTGGACTGTTTGGTGCTGAAATAGAAAAACAAGATCGTAAATCAAATTGTTTATTCGATGATAATCTTAAGGTTTATTACAATCGACCATCGATATGTACGTTGCATCGTATAAGCTAAGTCCTTGAGTGTTGCTGCATTTAATACGAGATCAATACGAGAATGACTCTGCAGAACATTGTATAAAAAATTTTAATTTTATAACTTCGGAAATTTTCTCTCAGTTTTATTTGTGTAAACACCATACATATAACAAAATAAGGAACTAGTGGAAGTTGTAAAAGGAAGGACTTGAGCAAGAACTGCTGCAATCAAGATTTCGTAAATAGTGGTCAATTATCGAACCTAGATTATTAGAGTTACAAATTATAATCGGGAATCAAGTGGTGAGTTAGAAAGGCGCAATACTGATATCGTCGGTTAGAAAATCGTGTCGTAAATCGGAAAGAATTGCGAGCCTAGTCGATGAATTGAGTTACATAAAATATCTGTCGTAACGATTCGATAGCAGAAATTATGATAGAGTTTTTTACTTAATAAGACTATTGTTTCTGCTGCAGCCGGAGTCCAAATCATCTATTAAATCGCTCATTCAGCAGCTTGTTGGTGTTTTCATATTTTGTATTGACAATACACTGTTTGCTCTGATAATATTGACTCAATTAATTGCTTGAATCGACAAAGTTTGTCTGCACGCAAACATTGTTTTCAAAGAGAGAATGTACTTACATAACTGATTAATTATTTGAAGTTATTAGAACAATTTTAAATATTAAATATTAAATATTTAATATTTAATATTGGATTTTTTTAAATGTAACTTCCTTCCGCAACTTTGGTAAAATTTCATTGTAAGAGGTTTCTGACTCGTAATTTGTGTTCAACGACCCAGAAGACCGAAATTATCTAACTCAGAGGCCAAGTCCGCAAAAAGTTCGTCGAACTTCAGATTTAAGAAGGTGGTATTTCCGTGAATAACGAGGTCGTCATAATCGAAGCATGAAATTCTCAAACCCTTTCTGGTTTATATTTAGCCTGGACAATGGACTTGAAATTACATAATCACCTTGTTCGATTCTAAATATCCTCAGAATTGATCATGATAACAAGCTTTAAAATTAAAATACTTGGAATATAAAAGAATCTGAAGTGGTACAATGAAATTAGACAATGATGGACATTTTTGATACTATGGATTCAATTCAAGAAATTGTGCATGAATGTTTAACATACTTGTCTTCAAGCCAAAATGCCTATGCCATTCCGTTGGAATGATTATTCACTGTTAGTGGTACTTTTAGATGCTGTGCCTTTTTAAAATCGATTAAATGTTTCATTATATGGAAAAAATTGCAGATTTATAGAAGTTATTTTATCAATATCTAATGAAATTTAGACGAATTAATAATACTTATTTTTTATGATATTTTACGAAGAGCTTATTCTCCAACTTTATAATTATTTCTCTGACTCATGGAAAATTTTGCTGAATTGAAAATACCAGACTTACTCATGTTACTTTTATATGTCATGTTTCCATTTCTCGGCCATTCGTGCTAACTTTCTGACTTTATCGATCGATCAGTACTTCAGCCATTTACGACCAAGGCTTTTCTGAGAGTGACATGTATATGTCTTATAATTCATTTCGCAGATTGAATGCATTAGTTTCATATTTGAAGTGTAAAAAAATGTCTCTTTAGTCAATTTTTAATAATGTATATTAATTATAAGTCATAAATAAGACACTTTCAATGTCCAGTTGACACAGCACGTGATTTTGTAAGAATTCATTTTTGTATTTAACATATTCTTTAAACATATTCTTACTTTCATTGTAAACTTGAAATACATCATCTAAGTTAATAAAATGATAAAAATTTACAAAGGAATATTATTATAATTAAATGCATTCTATTTTAAATGCAAACCAGTAAATATGCAATTCACGCCATCATAAAATTCTTTATTTGTTTCTTTCTATTTCCGAAATATCTGATAAGTGGACCGCTTTCCTGGAAGCATCCGAAATTAGAATTCGTCTGCATTTCCTTCAAGATTAAAATACGTTTAAATTCAGTCTTAAATTTAAATTTAAGGCGACTCCAAATTTTCAAATCTATAATTCAAACAATCATGAGAAAAGTTTCATACGTTCTTTCCAACATAACAAATGGATCCCTTTAGAGAACCCGCTTTTTGTACTAAACTATTTCAAATATTCATTTTGCATTTTTCGTTTTAAATAGAAGATATAAAACCATTCTCTATTTTCCAATTTAAATGGATTTTGTGAACCTATTTTACATTTTACGTTTTAAATAAATTTTGAGAACCATTTTACCCAGCTCTGTTGAAATTTTAGAAAAAAAAACTATCCCCGACAAAAGGATTTTACCAGCTATCGCGGTTTTATGGAATCTGAAAAAGGTTAGAGGGACTTTACGAAATATCTTTGGATTTTCAAGTATTTTAGGGGATTTTATGAGATTTAATGGAATTTTGAATAATTTTAAGGAATTAAAAAGAATTTCCTATTATTTTCTGGGATCTTAAGATCTTCTAAAAGATTTAATGAGATTTCATTGAATTTTCAGATATATAATGGGATTTAATTAAATTTCATGGGATTTTGAATAATGTGAAGGAATTTAAAAGAATCTTACGAAGTGTATTGACATTTCTAGCAATTTTAAGAGATTTCATAGGAAGTTAGATAATTTAAAGAAATTTGACGATATTTTGTAGGATCTTAAGAAATTTCAAGAGATTTAATTATATTTGGTGGGATTTCGAGTAATTTAAAACGATTTAACGAGATTTGATGGGATTTTAAATAATTTTCAGGATTTACGAAAGTTAATGAAGGTTTCATAGGATTTTAAGTATTTTTATAAGCAATATAACGGTATTTTGAGGCATTTGAATGAAAATCAAGGGATATCAAAAGATTTTACGAAATTTAAAGGAATTCCACTCTGAAATTTTCCTACTTCAAAAAATGAAAATTCTGAGTTATTTTACACACTTCTGAAATCCGTTAAAAACATTTAAAATCCTCTGAATCTTTTTAGCAAAAGGACAAAGGACGATGGAAAACTATGAAGGACCAATAAAGAGGCCCTCTGTAGGATCCAGCTAGGCGCAGATAGGGCATTTTAAAAAAATTGTCGTGAGAGTTAAATTTACAGTAATTAACAATTATAAAAGGTAAAATTGTGGCTAATATTATATCATAAAGCAAATTGTTCATTTTGTATTTAACCCCCAATGAATGAAAATTAATTCCCACATAAAATATATAAAAAGTTACAGCTAAAAAAGTATTCTTTAAATTATTAATAACAAATAAATCTTCTCTTCTAAAAGTAATTTTTTGGTTTATTTTCAAGTTGGTGATCCAATTAAACATTTTTTGTGCAAATAGATGCGCGATTTTGAATTTTGATTTTGATTTTGTGGGTTGAATATTAAAGAAACTGAATACTAAAGAAAAAATTCCTATTAATTCTGAACATCTACGGTTTGCTTGCTGCAACGTCCTCGAAATCCGAAAATCAATTTTGAGCAGGATTTTGACTGCAAGTCGAGATTTGAGGTCGACCTTCGATGAATCCAAGAAATCGCGTCCCAAGACAAGTTAATGACCGGTATTCGCTGTGCCGTAGGTGGATGCAGACATTCTGTCACGCAACGTATGTTTCTGTACTTGTGTTACAGAAATGCACACATGGAACTTTCGTGTGTTCTGCAGCTTGGAGACTTAACTTGCGACTGTGCACAAGTAGCGTAGCCGGGTGACCGACCTTTACGTAACGCTTTGCTGTTTGCTGATGATGTTTACCAGATCCATCCGATGAATCGCGGCATCACATTGCCCAACGCAGCTGCAACACGCGCAGCAACTACCGCACGTGGATTTAAGTTCATACTTAAATATAAATATGTCCTCTTGAATATCAGATTCACTGCAGCAGAATGAAATAATAATTTCAATTAACGTTCAAGAAGTTCATTGCGTTTTTTTCCATTGGGTCTCTGACCGTGAAATTACATTTCCGGCCAGAGAGTCGTGTTGCAGCAGATTGTGTGGGAATGAAAAACAGATGTGTCTATTTTTGGTATATGCCAAGAGTCATTTTCTAAATCCCAAGCGGGATTTAGCGCAAAACAAATAAAGTTTTATTTATCCGGGTAATATCCATTCCAACTAAAGCCAGCTTCTTAATGATGGCTAATTAGTAAATATTTACTGGCAACTTATCAGGAGATATTGAATTAATTATCGAGGCAAAAAGTGGATTGTGAGAAAAATAAGTTGCATCGCTGTTGTATTCTTTCGGTGTAATATATTATGAACCTAATTCCCACCTCTTAATACCCCTCGCTCGCAATGCTAATATTTTTAGACGATCGATTTAGATGGGACGTGCGCGGTTGACTTTCGGCTTTACGTGCCGGTTGTATCGTCGGACTATTCCGACCTTCATTTTCCACAAAAACAAGTACTTAGATGTATATATCTGTCAATATTTACACTTCATGAATTCCGAAACAATGCATATAACGATTATACTTCCAGAAAAACGATTATTTTATTGTTGCAAGTAGAAAAGGGCATTTATGGTCAGACATTGTTGAAATCTGCATTCCTGTATTTCTAAACTTTCTGGAAAAATGCCACATGTTATTGAGATTTCTCACAAGTCTAGTAAACACCTAACATAGAGTGAGTCATGTCGTATTCGCTTTTTTTAACTTGTGCTCTTGCCAGCAAGAATTTCCACTGCACTTTTTGGACAATTGTCATGCTTACAGTCCGTAGTAAGCTGCCTACTTTAAAACAATTCGTGGAAGAAACAAACAAAGGGTCCAGAAAATGTATCTCGTCATTCTTGTAAAACTTGATATCGAGAGTAAACAAAGGAACCCGTGATTCACAACGTTGGTGGAAGTCACTGCGCATGATAACGAGTGGCGTTTGGAAATGCTACAAGTCAATACTTGGAAAATAAGAGCTCTACTATTATGTAACATCTCTCTTTAACTACTCTATCGATTTGTTGTCTTGGTTCAACAAAAAATGAGTAAAGCAGTTCATTTCTTCGCCGATATACTTTTTATTTAGCTAATTTATTTAAAATCTCGGTATATTAATTATACTCGGTTAATCATACTTTCTGACGATACAAATGTTTTTGCATTCGCCGGAGGCTATTGCCAGCTCCAAAGGAAACAGGAAGTGGCTTGATATCGAAGAAAGGAGGGAACCTGCTTTGGAATTACAATTTACATTATAAAAAACATCCTACCTATAATTGCAACATAATGAATGAACAAAAGTAGGACAATTTCGATTGTTCCAAGAATTAATTTACACAAGATTTGTTCATTTTCTCTTTACAGAAAATATACTAATGATATTATAATGTGATAAGACTTCATTGCACGAGTCGAAGACAAGATATAATCAATACTAGGTTTTAAATATTCATAATTTTTATATAAGGCTCATCACGATTCTTGCCAAATCTCAGGATTTTCCCATCAAACGTCCCATGCATATTCCATGCTTCTTTTACTTAATTTTTATAATGTAAAAGATATATACGTATTTGTATAAATTAGTATTTAATTATTAGTATAATGTCTTGTCTAATTGCTGTATGATTATAATGAACATGAAAAAATCGCTGAGATAAAATTAAAATTGAATTACGATTGTATTCTCCTGTGAATGTTTTAATTTGCGGTTTCATTAATTAACTTTTCCCAGGGAACTACAGCGGTCGCTGCCGTCACTGGTTACGGTGCTTTTCACGGTCAAGTACCTCGCTCCGCTTCCGTTCGATAGTTTCCTGGCCGACCTACTCTTACCGTCCACACGACGTACCTTCATGGTTAGAGCAAGAGTATTTTCCTCGTTGTGAAGAAATGCCTCATTAGCATTTTCCTTTTCTCGCAAATTCATCTCGGATCAACTGTTTTTTTCTTCGACGAACTTCCAGTTAATTAGATTTATCAATTATACTTTCTACAGCAATGTTTTTTAAGTACACACGTCTCTATAGTATTTCCTCTTGCCCCTTTATTATTTGCCACAGATAATCCCAATAAATACTCTCTAATTATAAATTAGCAGAAAACTACTAATTGGTAGTAGTTTTCTACTAATTCAATTGGTAAATGTATTCCTGGTTACTATTTTAAACAGTAATTTAAAATGAATTTGAAAACAGAGTGTACAATGAATGGAATTTTATTTAAATCCAAAACTCAAAAACCACCAGAAAACCCTTGCAATTTATTGCTACTCTGTGAATTAGTAGGTTAGTAATACTAAGCAAATTAGTAGAAAACGCTTACTAATTAATCTAGTAACATAAATCTTACCATTTCATTTAGTAGAATGTGATAAAATTACTAATTTAGATAAAAAAAAGAGTCTAGTGTAAAATTATAACAGACATATTTCTCCAAAGAAAATAAGATATCATATAAATTAAAAAAATGAATAATAATCTAAAATAACAAAAAAATGAAACACCAGTTTTTGAATAAGATTAAAAAATAACATTAAAAAAATGTTAAGTATTTCGAAAATTTCAGAAATACATTTGAGAAATTGAACCGAAGAGAAAGCAAAAAATACAAGTGGGATAAAAAAAGTTTGTTTATTAATACGGAAATATAAAAACAATTTGTTTGCTTAAAATAAATATACTTTTGTACACATTATATTCATTTTAAACAAAAATATTGCTTTTATATTTTCGTATTAATAAACAAACTTTTCTTGACTTGACTTATACTTAATATAAGCAATCTTAACAAAATTAAAAATTAAAAAAATTCCCTATCATGGGGCCAGCATGGTAAAGGGGAAAACTGCAATAGGCCCCAGAATTACTGAAATTAAACGGTTTATTTAACTGCTAAAGTTTGTAATTTAGAAACTTATACAGTTTATCTGTGTAGGAATTACCTGTATTAAACATGTAAGATGTGAGGAATATTTTGAAATAAGTTTCTGGGTCTAGAAGTGGGTGAACCATAAGCGTGATTTCTTTATTGGAACATGGTGGAAAAAAATCTTGTGAAGCAGTGCGGAGCAACTGCTGCTTATGTAATTTACCTTGGGGCAATACACTCTTACATATTATAGCGTAGGTAATGGTCGCGAACATTTCCCGCGTGTCACTATAGGTTATTACCACATCTCTTGAATAACCAGAAAAGAAAAAAAAAACTGAATTTCCTCGTCCTAAGTTGAGACTAACCGACGATGAACGGATCAATATAATTAGAACTTTAGAGAGCACAACAGATGGCCTATCTGCACGAAAGCAACGATTTTCCCAAAACAACGCATACAATCTCACATTAATTACTTCGCAAGTGCAAAAGAGGATTATTAAATCACTGTAGTCAGATTATCACACACACACTTCGCAAGAAATCTTGAAGTATTTCTTGTTATAATTTAACTTGTATTAATTGAATTTGTATTCTCTTGAATTTTCTATTCAACTTTGAATGTTTTAAATTTAGAGACTTTTCTACTTGAAATTTTGCCAATACATGAAATTGAAATTGAAATTTCTGGACACTTTGGTCAGTGAGTTTAATTCTCTTTTCTGTTTAAATTCCTCAAAGTGTAATAGTTAGTAATGAAAATGTCATATTTGAGACAGCTACAATATATGGTACATAGTCCACTGCGACGTTTGTATCGTCGCGACATCTGCTTCGTCCTTACATAACGCTTTTTATTATGTAATTGACAGAAATACCGGCCCTACTCTCCATTCATTTATAACCCTATATTTCCAGACCACCTCGAGTTCAAACATCAAATTTAATCACGATTTTGATTCGTTGCCTGGAAGCCTTTGACTCTGTAGAAGGGTTCTTGCGTAAATAATTATTATCACCGTTCAATGCCCTCCACAATTGCGAGTCCAATTATGCGAATTTATTCTCAAAGGTATACACGTCAACTGAAGAATAATCAAAATGAAAAGATAATTATATTATAAAAGATAATTATAATTTGACTAAGGTAAAATTTGTCACACTGCTTATGATTATTTTTCTTTATACTGCAGATGATTGAATAAGATTTCAATGGACTCGGGCAAGAAACTTTTTACATAATCGATCTTTTATTGTCCTTCTGCCAAGTTTGTAAAACTAGGGAAGAAGTCGGTTTACGAATCGTTTAGAGATGAAATTAATCGTTGGTCTTTTGGATGAGAATTTATTACGAATGTTTTTATGACCTCAATCTCTTGTTTCATCCGTATTAAGATCAACGTCTTATATCACCGTACTTACATCAGTATTTCTCATTACCGTCGCAATAATAGCCTCGCCGCGACTCTCGTCGTTGAGTATTTTGGTATTTCAGCTAAGACTTTGCGGCTTCAACGCAATTTGATTTTACGCCACGTGTCCGGAAAGCGTAAAAACTTTTTACAATTATTCTGTCTCTGGAGTAATAAAAATCTCTTCTAATTCAATTCTCTTCTTTTAACTCAATTGAATTAAGCAAATAGAATGGATGGTCGCATACAGTCAACCGGCAGGTTTAATAAACAAATTTTGATTAATCGATCGACCTTTTTTTGGATTTGTAAATTAAATTAAATGAATTATTTATTGCCAGAGTGAAATAATGAAAAAATAACAATGATAATCAACTCCACCTCATTTGTTGCGGATTAAAGCCATCTTTCTGAACCTTCGACTGTCGAAGGTATGTAACTAAGTCGAGGAGGTTCGTTAGATAATAACGAGTAGCAGTTCGAAACGAACTACTAGTCGGCGCTCTATCTGAAGCTCTCTAGTGTCAACGTAACCATTTATATAAATCTATCCTTACGTAATTGGCGGCCGATCGCAAGAGTAGCAGATTTGGACCTCGTGTTTTCTGTATGTATGCGTGTATAACTACCGGCACCGGTGCCTATGGCTCAGCCACGTGAATGACGGAAATCGATGAAAAAAGTATTTCGTTGGGAAAAGAAAGGATTTGTTACACGAAGAATCATGAAATATTTCTTGATTTTGGCAGAAATTAGTAGTAAATTAGCAGAAACCAATCTTATGTGGAACCAATCCTTGTGGAAATTTCCAAGCTTAGAAATTTTTATATGTTGGCCCTTTAGAGGCCCCACAAGATCGCGCATCTATAGTATGCCCCGTTGGGGACTTGTTGGGACCTACATTGGCTGCCCCCTTTTTTTTTAATTTCTAAGTCCACACTGGAAAAGTCCAGTTGGGTCCTACCTACTTTGCCCCTTTATTATTTGCACAAAAAATGTTTAATTGGATCACCAACTTGAAAATAAAGCAAAAAATTACTTTTAGAAGAGATTATTTATTTGTTATTATTAATTAAAAAATTATTTTTTAACTGGAATTTTTTATATATTTTGTGGGAATTAATTTTGATTCATTGGGGGTTAAATAAAAAATGAACAATTTGCTTTATGACATAATATTAGCCACAATGTTACCTTTTATAATTGTTAATTACTGTAAATTTAACTCGCACAAAAATTTAATAAAAATGCCCTTTCTGGGCCTAGCTGGATCCTACAGTTTTCCATCGTGGGGCCAACATAGTAAAGGGGCAAACTACAATTGAACCTAAAAATGAAAGGATTTAAAAACTTTTTGAAGGATTTCAGAAGTATGTAAAATAACGCAGATTTTTCAATTTTTAAAATAGGAAAATTTCAGGAATCTATATAATTTTTTATAACATTTCTTTAAAATCCTTATAACATCCTACAATATCTAGTGAAATTCCTTTAAATTTCGTAAAATCACTTGATATTACTTAGAATTATTTGAAATCTCATTCCCCTATAAAATATCGTCAAATTTATTAAAATTATTTAAGATCCTGAAATTTCTAGAAATGCCAATAAATTTCGTAAGATTCTTTTAAATTTCTTGAGAATATTCAAAATTTAATGAAATCTCATTAAATACCATAAAATACCTGAAAATGCAATGAAATATCA
>JAUESI010000003.1:2840196-2865472 GCA_032275145.1 Synergus laeviventris
GGACGATGAAGAGGTCAAGATTGGAAGGTTTTGAACGCTTATAACGAGCTTATAACGAGCTTATAACGAGCTTATAATATTCTTCAATATTACTTCAGAAGAACTAAATAAAACAATAAAGCAATAAGAAGAAATCGCATTGGCGTAACATAAGTCAATAACATTGCCTCATGATAATAAATATCAGAATCCTTTGTTGTCATAGCAATATTGAGATAGACACCGTAACCTTTTCCCATTCTTCCACTTTTAAAAAAAATCTTTTCACCATTCCCTGAGAATGAGAACTTACAATTAGCAAAGAATTGCTGTAGATATATCGTCACGGTCGACTGGAGTCTCGGTATTATAAATACAGCGATCGCGTTTGGGTTACGTAATTACCTCACAAAATTAATCCAGCTCGTATTCTCAAATAGTGTCAAGGCAAAGGTACCTTGATGCTTCGCAGTTTTCTCTTCCAAACTACCAGTTACCTCTGGCTAAATACAATCTTCTTTCAAACCTGGAGCTCCACTTCCGTCACTTTACTTTTCGCATATTTCAGAAAAGCGCTTTTGAGTTCAAAAAGTCTTGGAAAGTAAAGTGACGAATTCGCGTTTTGAGAAATTATTGTTTAAATAAACTTCGTTGACTTTGGTAACCAGGTTTCTTCAAATTTTATCGTCTGTAGACTCTTTGACAAGTTTGACGCCTCTAGATGGCTATGCATTCTTAATTAACATAATGGTAATTACATAATAATTATAATTTTATTCTTAACTCAGCTTTTTTGAAATTTTGATGCTATTATTTACTCCTTCTATATCTCATTATATGAACTCTTGTTACGAAAAGATAATCTCCAAGGTATAAGAAATATTATGTAAGATTTTGTAAGAGCACGATTACACAAAGATATTTTATTTAAAGATATGTAAAGATAACTGAATCTGTATTATCAACGAGTTAATACTTATTGCATCATTTTTACACATCTTCTTCGATAATTTTTACAGCACTGTAAAAATTGTAGATTGTTGAAGAGAAATTACAATATATTATTTGCGAACAAGTGTGCAATATGTCTAATATAAAATGATTCATACTTGCAGTTTTCAAGTTGATCATTTCAGCGCAGAAATATGGTTTATTTTTAGTCACTGATTAAAGAACTATAATCTTTCTTATACGAAGGACAACCATCACGCTTTTTAAAAAAATATTATGATGAGGCTCAGTTATATAAAATTAGCACTCGAAATGAATCATACGTAGGCAATTAAATAGTAAATATTATGTTCTTTGTAATGAGTCTATCACCCAATTTGTGTGTCAACTGGTTCACAACTCAATTATGTAATCTCTAGTCCAGATAATATATTATTTTTTGCTCGCGCAATTTACTCTGGGAACACTTCTCCGGGATGCCACGTTAGGAAGAAAACCTTGTTTGAAAATCACCTCAATTGGATGAAAGGACAGATGGCTTCATGCAGGTGCAACCTAGCGTGATAAATATCAGTCCCGTTAAGGCATATGCTGATTGCGGCAATAATAAACTCTCATAAGAAATGCTCATTGTGGATATACACAAAAATGCTAACTCGTATTAAAAGTTAAACAGAAAGAAACATATGAGGTCATTTCTCTTAAAACGATTTAATATAATTGTTGATGAAATCAGCAATCATAATATTGATTAGGAGATAGCTAATTAATTAGCCATATCGAGGGTCAGTAACACGCGTGCGATAGTCATCCACTTTTTTGTGTAATCTAAACCAGTCCTCTATTTGAGTGTAAAATCAAGAGTTTCAGACATAAAAATCTCTTCGTGAGTTCTTTGTCTTCGAGTGCAAGAACCGCGAGTTCTCGAGTTAGGAATAGTCTTAGGTCTGCGCTTGAGTCTCCACGGCTAGTTATATAAGAACCGCTCAGACTGGCCGTGAACTTACCATCGTCCGAACGCAGCTGTGTCCTTTTCTCTTCGCTTGGACTGGTGCACTCGACTCGATTGAAAACAAGAAAAACGCAATCGACTAGCGTCCATGAGACCGGTAACTTTCTCGTTTACTGAGAAGAGACAACTACAAACTCCACCAGATGATGACGACACCTCCTCTAAAATGGACCGATGTTTTAGAAGAAAAAAGGACTTGGAATTGCGAGTTTTATCAATGCCATAATTGTACTTTACCAAGACAAAAAAATATCCTAAAGGAAGGAACATTGGCATGAAAAGAGCATCACTGAGGGAAAGAACAAGTTCTAAAAATAAAAGACTGCAGTCTTAGATTTTAGCATCACGCGAGTTCAACGACAGCAAACACTCAAAGGTTACAAAGAGGTAATAACAAGATGAACAGTCACTCTGCGAGACAGAATAGACAAGCGAGAGTGAGAGGATTAAACTAGACGGTCCTTTTCTTCGCAGCAGGTTTATTAATAGTAACATAATGATTATCTCTCTACTCGAACGTTCGTCTACCTATCTCTGCAATTATCTAGGCGTTATAAAAACAAACTTCTCGTAAAGAGAGCAAAAGACCTTTGTAGGCTGATTGAAAGCAGCTTATTTTGTTGCAAAAGATATCCTGTTTGTAAACTTGATTAGAGAAACATCAACAGTATCAACACCAGATCCATCATCATTGGATTCTCATTATGATGAATTAGATCAACTTTTTGTAATCGTTTATCAAGATATGGATGATAATTCAGATTTAATAACATCGCCTTAATGTTGAGAAGGGTGTTGATGTACAAGACATTGAGAAAGGTAAGGGTTTCCTCATCTTTGTGGGTTCTACCTGCCAGACAATGTCACTCATGAGCTTTGGAGATTAGATCGAAAAACCAATCTCTGGGAAAGAACGAGCACCGCCCAGAATGGAGTGATTAAACACCAGACCATATATGTAATGGAAAAATAGAAAAAAGGAGAACGAAGCAGAAGAGAAGTGAAAGAGAAGTCAGGAACCCTTCCCAAGGGCTCGCCACTCTCAGACACAAAAGTCGAAACTTAAATGATTCTCAGAGAGTGAAGATAGAGTTTGTTTACCTATAGATTCTTCAAGGATAAACGCTTCAGAAGCTCAACCTGACACAATATTCGAAATCTTACAAAATGGTTTATCACCATTCTGTGAATCTAAATTGCGCAGCAAGAATGCATTCTTACAATATGCAAGCTGATGATGAAATCATTACTTCTGCAATGGTTCACGATAAGGAAATTAAGTGGACGTTTAATCACTCGGATTTGTTTCTAGCCTTGTAGATAAAAGATATTGCTAGGCATTAAAGACAAACTAGGAATCACTAACAATCAGAGAAGATTTGAAGATGATTGAAGGTAATTTTGGGTGATTGGATGATGTAAGGTGTGAAACAATAATCTGTTGCAATTTATTGAAACAATTCTGATAAGCGTATTAACAAGAGCCAATGAGAGAGAACTCTTTTTACGTAAGCTTGGTTATTCTCCCTGATTGGTTGATAGTCGCATCCATGACTACAGCAATCGCTCCCATGATTGGTCGCGTTTACATTCGTTACGTAATTCACAGAGGACACGAGCTTTGTATATTAATCGTGCCACTAACTGCATGTACTATTTGCTATTTAAACTCTAATGCTTCCCACTTATTCATTACGCAATGTTTTCTTATCGACAATACAAATTAAATTGTTTCATAACGAGGAATATTGTACAAAAAGTTACATGAAAATAAGGTGCTTACAGCTTCATTCCTATTTTCCGTCTCGGTAAACAAATGAAATTAGCTAGCAAGCTCCAATTGCGAATATTGCGATATATTCTCGCCTGACCGAAACAGTGTCTATCTACTTAGAGTTCATTCCATTGAGATTCTAAATTCAGTATCTTGCCTCGGAAAGGATTATTAGCAATTTGTAATTAAAGGATTAACTGATTCTTGATTGTTCATTGATAATTTTACTCACCAAAGTGAACAGCAAGGTTGTATCTCTCGAGTGCTTGACCGAGTCGACCCTCCCCTAAGAAAAGGTCACCTTCGTGTCTCGCCCTACTGGCTTCTGCCTCCCTGGGCCACCACTTTTCAACAAGCCTTTGCACTAGCACATTAGTTTCGCCCACATCATCTAGTTTCTGTCCACACAAACGACAATTTTTTGCGGGTTCGAGACAGTTTTTGCAGAAGGTGTGACCACAATTAGCCGTGATTGGTTGGTACAGGGTCCCTTCGCAAAATGGACACGCGAATGAATCATTCGTCCTTCTCCCCGAGCCTAGAGACGATTCACTAAGGTCTTCCAAGAGGGACCCCACCAAGTGTCGAAGCCTCTCTAAGGGTACATTTCGTAATGCTAAACACCTCGAATAGACGTCAATTGAGTCCCTTAACCTACCACACCTCGCCAGTGAATCCCCATACCCAAAGAGGATGTCAAAACTTGGAGCCTGTTGCTTCAGGCACCTTTCATACATCTCCACAGCCAGACCATAGTTTCTGGAGGCGAAGGCCTCCTTTGCCAGTTCCGTCATCTTAGGATCCTTCTTCCTGTCTTGTCAATTTCCGGATGTGGTTTTCCATATAATCCTCGCGGTAAAAGCCGCTCCCTGCTGATTTCAGGATGTTGAATCCACTATACATTTTCAAATGCCAGAATTCATAATTAGGACTGGAAAAGGATTTTCTTTCATCATAAAAGGACCTTCATCCTTAGGACTTATTAATTGTAACACTTGCTGAGTTTTTGGCTGTCCTCTAGTTTTCTGAAAGGATATCAATCAACAGTTGTCATAGATCTCTCCATCTAGAGTTTGCGCACAAGCTAATGACCCCAAACACTTCAAAACAAACACTATATCCCTTGTCACTTCTGCAAACCTCTGCATATCATCAATACTCCTAAACCAAATCATCACTTTTATCAAAACTACCAGAAACAAATCACTGACATGTCACACACTCCGATTTACCGCCAAGTTGAAGACTTGACCTTGATTTCTATCGGTCTATCTTTTTAACGTTTGTATTCCTTATCTCAGATCCAGGAGATGTGACTTCGCCAACTTTTAGCCACACTACACACACTTTAGGGGCTAATCCTTCAGATCCTGAACCCAGTGGAGTCTGGTGATATTTTTAGGGATTCCTAATGGTTGATGATGGTTCCTCTCTTTGCTACTTTTGATGATCCCAACTCTTCCCTTTCTTTCGACTTTCTTTTGGAATTTCTGGTCGTTGATCTTCTTGCATCTCCAGACCCGTTTGACAGGTCGACCACGCGGTTTGAACAGCGCACGAGGACTGGCGTACGTTCACTCCACAACAGCGGTTGCCCGGAGTCTAGAGTCTCCCTCCCAGCTGTCACCGACTTAGCGCGCAGCGTAGCTGTCAGTAACGTTAAAACCCACTGAAACCCACCCGCTGATTGCAGCGCCGTAGCTCCTGAAGCTTTCGAACCTAACCTACCAAGGGGATAGATTGGATATGACAACAGTACAGAAAACGCTCTCTGGTACCGGTTGGACCACACCCCCATATGATGATCACTTGCATGATTCCTAATGGTTATCTAATCACACCTTCTTCATCCTCTTCATCATCATCCCCTAGATCATATCACCTGGATAAATTATGGATTAATTCTGGATCTAATAGGGTTGTAAGTAACATGGTTCTTCAAAATCCTTCCCTACCCAAACATGTCTTCAAATCCGAAACACTGATCTGGTATTTCCCTCTTTGATCTCTTCCTGCAGGTTGATGATCTTTGACTAGAATTCGTGAACTTTGGATCTAGGTTTCAGCTTTTTCAGCAGGTTTTTCATCCTTCCTTTGGTTTCTTGTCACGTTTGGTTTCTTCTAAAAATGTGTTAGGTAACCCAAGCGTCGAGGGTAGGTTTAGAATGCACGTCAAGGGACACTTGTTGTCACTGTTGTTGTTGGTGACATAACTGGGTCTTCGCAAGCATAACGCAATCTTGCGTTGATTGTTCTTTGTCTTCTAGCAGGATATGTAGAAGGGTTTATTGATGTGGGTCCTTTGTGTCTTGGCTCAACATATGACAAATTCCAAGCGCGGATCGCGAAAGCTTACATAAAAGCGGTCGAGGCGCGTCACACCGTGGCGGGAGCTCGGTGAGTTCCGATTGGATCAATTATTCTACCAGCGAGCCTCGCTCTGGGCTCTGGGTAGTCTTACGCATGAGCAGAATTACACTATCACATCGAGTGTGATATCGCTTGGAGACTGTAGTGTAGTTTCCTCGAGAACAAGTGTGTATGAATGACCTTATGTTGTTACGTGAAATGTGATCTTGGGATTTGTATGAAGATTTTGAAATTTGGATGAAGGATATTTGGTCTCACATTTGATACTTGCACAATCTTTAGAGCGACAAACCTGAGGATAGTGTTTTAAATATGATGCTGAATTTTTCCTGTAGTATGCTACTTCGGGTTGCGCGCAACAAATGGATGAAAGCAAATATTAAATATTTGAAGAAATATATTTTTAATAACAAATATTATCTGCAAGGCATAAAAAGCAAACAATGACTGAGCAAGGTAATACAGAGAACGCGATAACAAATCCCAGTTTCGTAACTCGTCCTTGGAATTGATAATTGTCCTATTAATATTGTAATTGAATTGCCAGTTATGCTTACATTATCATTTCTCGCGATTTAATTTATGTCATTTAAACATGGAGGATAGATTGGAATGGCTAATTTAGGCTACTTGAGGACAATTGCATTTTAGAGTGTATTTTTACCTGCAGATTGATTTATAAAAATCGAATAAAAAATCTTTCTCTCTCGGCTGAGTACGATTTACACATGAAGAGGTTATTAGCCGATGTTAGCTGATGTCATCAGTCGTCATGCAAGAAGACTGCACGATTTGAGACTAAAATAACCTTTAAATGCCGTAATTAACAATCTCTTCTTTTTACTTAATTGAACAACAGTTTTCTTCTCAATAAGAGGCACATTCTTTCTTTATCAATAAACAAAAAATCAATAAAAGGCATGATAAGAAGTTTGTTTTGCAGAAATGAATCCTCCGGCAAAGCGATCATTTATAATATAATTTAAAAATTGTATTCATGACAACAATGCAGAAATCAAGTACATTGTTGCGTATTCATTCAAACTTTCAATTTTTTTTGTTGCGATTTTTAAACTTTAGAGTGTATACAAGTGGGGTTTCTAGCGTTGAGAGATAAGCTTTCTATCCATAACTTCAGGTTCAACTGAGGCAGAAGAATAAGAGTTAGCGAAATTTAAAGAATGGATTCTCTAATCAGCTCTAATATTCGTCTATATGCGCATTTATCTGTTAAGACTTACGTAAGATATTTGTGTCGCACGAGGAGTCACCTTTGCCAATCGCAAAATAAATTGTTAATCATCGAAATGCGACGTATCTTGCGTTATGTAAAACGTTTACGCAGAGAAGAATATATATATAATACTTGCATCCATTTGTTTTCGTTTCTGGGAATCTTGAAGAAAGCGCGGTTTACTTTGAAATTCAATCATAGTACTAATTTTCTTGACAAACTTCTGTTTTGCTCCTAATTCTTTAATTAATATAACAATATTTCAAAATTTAACAATCACATTTGAGAATCAAACCTAGAAGAATCAGATCGACTTATTTAAATCGAATTTTCAAAGACTTCTTTTTAAATTTAACTTTAGGATTAAAACTTAAACTTTTAGAACCTTCTATAATTCATCCTTGCATATTTTTATGACCACCTAAATAACTCTGCAGGTTCTCTTTTTGCCCTCTCTCTACTGTTTTAGTATTTATATAACTTAATTACATATTTATAATGAAAATGGTTAAGAATAATTAGGCACAGTTAAAAGCGTGAATTGTATCAAGATCTGGAAATTTCAGTCTAATTAAATTTTAATTCTTTTTTTACTTGCTAATGGCGTTTAGAGTTTAAAAAATCGAAATCCTCCGCAATAAACAATTTTGCAATAAATATCAGTTTGACGTTTTTGATCCGATGGAATACAGTCAGATACTAAGAAAATATTTTGTTTTAAATTCTTTCTTGCGACCGTTTTTCACTTTTAACTGGTTTTTTAGTTTTAATTAAAAAACTGGTTTCGTAAGGGAGGTTTTTGTTTTTTACTCTAAAATTGCATCAGTAAATAAAAAACGGTTTCTGTACCTTGGTTTTTTTTTTGGACTTTATAAAGAATAAAATCGAAACAAACAAAATTCGTCAGAATAGAAAACTGATTTATTATCAATATTGAATTATAACTTTTTTGATGTGGAAAATTGTATCTTAGATAATAATATATTTAAAAATTGTTATAAATGAATAACATATAAATAAACACGCTCACAATTTATACGTCTGGTATAATGTCCACCAAAATATATATAAAATTGTTTCTTTACTCAAAATATATATTCTTCAAATGTATGATATTATGGTAAAAAATGTTACCTTAAGGGTTTATAATCCAAGTTCTAATAAATTAATAATAATAATTCAATTCCATCTTCTTATGTGACGTAATTTCTTGACCAAGAGGATTTCCAGAGCTACAGAAGGGTCTAAAGGAAGCATGGGAAGTCTATCATAAGAAAGGGTTTAAATCAAGCCCTCTTTTAGTCCAATGGGATGCTAAAAATAGATTTATGTGCACCTTGGAGGACAAAAGGAGGGCCCAATAATAGAAATAATAATAATAATAACCTCTACAGAGGTTCTCCTAAGATAAAATGAGCATATTTCTAAAAAAGGGCTAAAATTTTGACTCGGAAAACCAATGCAAGTTAGTGCTTTAAAAAAAACGTGAAATTTTCAGTGAATGTTTCTCATGTATGATGAAATGCTCATGTTACAATTTACATCCTTGTTGACATAATACGCGTTCTCTTCTTTCTCTAGTAATATATACTGGCTCGTTTCGCCTGCAATTGCACGCATCTGCTGCGATTACGAGGGCGTTGAGTGTTGTTAAATATGTAGTTGTTGCCTCGTAGCTGCAGCAAATGTGACCGCTGAGCTAAAGTGAGTTACCGAGCTTTTGATAAGTTGATTTATTCAGATGAGTGATGTGGAATTCCATTCTCAAATGTGTATGAGCCTTCTGCTTGAAACGCAAATAATTAAAAAATATTGCAACTTCATTTTATATTCTAAGTGGTAACAGGAGATACTTTTTTTCTTCCTATTGTTAAGGTTGAAACTGAATGGAAGCACTTCCAATTTCAGTTAAACGGATGCTGAAAGGGTGGAATTACGTGAAAGTGAGAACGAAGTGTTGGGTTGTGTGAAACTAGTTAGACTCCGAAATAGTAGAAGCATTACATAAAGAAGCGTCTCCTTGATTTTAGAAAGACGCGCGAGTTGTTTCGCGATTGTATCGCTAGAATGAAGAAAAAGAAATCTTATCTTCAACACGACCCCAAATCTAATTGACTTACGATTGCAAAACCCTGACACTTTTCTACTTTGATCTTCGCGGCTTTTTTATGTTATGTGTACGATAAATTACACCCAATTGACATGTTCGTGATTCTTTCCTAACGATTCTACACTTAGATTACGCTCATCTTAATTAACTTCCTCTTTTTGACAATCAGATTATATCCTCTATAAATGCAAAATTCCTGTAAGGACAAATTTTAGGGAACAGTTATTATTAAAATAATACCAAAATAACGGCTTAAGCATTGTGAAAATATTACACAGAGGGCTTTTTTGAAAAAGCGCGTGGGAATTATTCTAACAAATCTATTCTTCCTTTTCTTTTGTCATTCTTTTGGCGCATGCCGTAACGCATGCGAGTGACAAATGCTTTCCAGCTCTTTTACATCCTGAGTGTGACATTATAGTTCTGTGAAAGAAAATAAGACAAATCGACTTTAATTTAGTCCATTTAGTCTTGTTATGATGCAGGAAAGCGTTGACATAATGGAAGGAGCGACAAAAAACAGAGGCGCCAAGATGCTTTTCTCTTCTTTCCCTCTAGAGAATGGCACATTTTTTTTATCTTACTCTATTTACACCTCTCAACTGCTATAAATAAAGAATGTTTAAAGCATTGATTGAATTTCCTTGGTTACTGACAAAAGTAATATCTGCGGGAAAAATAATCTGCCTGAAAAAATAAATAGAGCGGCGTATTTTTCGCGAGCCTTCCTTTCTTATTGAGTATACCCCTAGTATAAAAGCAGCTCTTTCATCTTCTGGACACAAATTCTCAATATTTTAACTTCCCGACTCGAATTATACACAAAAATATCTATCCACGTGGTTCATGAAAAGAAGTGCCGCCCGGCGGCGGCGCCTAACTCATCGCACGCGACTCAGGCAAGAAAGTTCACAGAAGCCACTTGACAGCACGTGGCTTCACTAACAAAGAAAATACAAACGAGTATTATGCATATATATATATATGTTTATAAATATGTATATATATATATATATACGCAGCATATGACACATGTTCAGTCTTCACGCATGGATGTAGCCAATTTATGCCACTGCATGGTATGTATTCGCGGTCGCGAGTATCAATTGCGCTTCACTGCTGAGAGAATAGATATGAACTGTAAATGCCTTTGCTTCTGTGTTGGTGGAAAGCTCGATGTGCATCAATAAGTGAATAAGAGTCGTTATATTAGCCGCACTGACAAATACACGCAGAAGCGCTAAATATAGTGTAGGTAGAGGCACAAACGCGTTCTTTGCGACGCGCTAATTTACACGCATTCATTACATAAAGCTTTCCAGTGTTTACCCCGAGGGTTACCTTATTTTTAGAAACAAAGCGTGTTGTCTTAATTTTAAGCCACCTAAATTATTCCAAATATGTGTTACATAAAATGATTAACAAAGATAACGTAGAAATATTTGCGGACCATGACGCGTACAAATTTTAAAAGAAAGAAAAAGAGATACCTCTTTTCAATATAGTATCATTTTTACTTGTTAATAAGCATATTCCCAGGCTGTATTTTTTATGCAATTTCTCACGATTATTAAAAGATCGACAGAAAATTATAATGCTATCTCGTCTTTCGCATGTTCAGCTGTCATACTCTCTACTCAATAAATTACATATAGTTAAAATTTAGTGATTAATAGTAGTTTCTTATCTAACACAAATGGTGCGAATATAAATTAGTAAAAAGTTACTTATTCTATTAGTATTATAAAACAATTTTAATGAATTGGTAACTCGTTAATGAATGAATTAGTAACACTATTCAAGGATATATTTGACAAATTTTTATATTCCTTAAGGGCACCCACTTTACCGATTTCAAAAAATCGATTTTTTTTTGTTACATTTTTTAAAAGTATACATATTTAAAAGTATGATATTAAAATTTTGATCTTCTTCCGAAAATCTCAAGCCTCCGATTTTCTACCATATGTATTTTGATGCGCTGTGAGATAGTAAAAATTCGCGAAAATGTGATTTTCTTAAAATCATAAAAATAATGATTTTTTACGTTTATCTCAGTAAATGTGGAAAAATTGAAAAAACAAATCGAAAAAAGTTGTAGATCTTATCAAAATACACATTTTTTGTTAAAAGCATTTTTTTTAATGAGTTGTGGTTTCCGAGAAAATTAAAGATACACATATGGATGTTCATAAAAAAAAATTTCATTAAAAAAAATCATAGCAAAATTATGATAAATCGGAAATTATGGTAAAAGGAAATGGTAAAGGGAAGTGGCAAAGGAAAATCATGGTAAAAGGAAATAGTAAAGGGACGCGGCAAAGGGAAATGCGAAAAGGAAAATGGTAAAAGGAAATGGTAAAAACCGAGGTAAAGATAAATAGCAAAGGGAAATCATGGTAAAAGAAAATAGAAAAGAGAAATGGTAAAGGCAAATGGCAAATGGTAAAAGAAAATCATGGTATAAAGGGAAATGGTAAAGGAAAATGGTAAACAGATGCTTGGAACAAGAAATGTTTATTTTGATGAGATCTATAACTTTATTTTGAAACATTTTTTGCAAAAAACCATGATTTGTATGGTTTTTTCATAGATCCACCATGAAAATCGAATTTCCACCAATTTTCACTATCATATTCGCAATCAGCGCATCATAATACATAGCTATAGGCAGTTTCAAGGAAATCGGAAGTTTGATCTTTTTGGGAGGTCAAAAAAAAATTCATGAAAATCGATTTTTCGACATTCTTAAAGTTGGTAGACCTCTTAAATTTTCGCAAAATCTTTTAAAAGGTATATAAGAATCTTTTTAAGTTGCTTAAAATTCCGTAACGAATTTTGAACCTCCTTAAAAATTTTTTAACATCTCTAAAATCCCTAAAAATCTCATGAAATTTCTTAAAATTACTAGAAAGCCCTTAAAATTCTATGAAAAATTTTTTAGACCTCTTCAAATTTCGCAAAATCTTTTAAAAGTTATAAGAGTCTTAAATGTCGTGAGGAACTTTAAAAGGATCTAATGTTTGTTAAAATACCTTAAAAATTTTTCAAAATCTCTAAAATTTTTTAAAATCTCATGAAATGTTTTTAAATTCTTCGATAACCTTTTATATACCTTAAAACTCCCTAAAAATGTCTGGAAATTAATAGTACGTCTTAAAAATCTCACGAACAAATTGTTAATTCATTATAATTCTGAAAAATATCTTAAAAAGCTATAAAATATTTTGAAAATAATGAAAAAATTTGTGGATCTCTTAAAATTACGAAAAAGCTTTTATAAATCGCTTAAAATTCCATGAGGACCTTTAAAATCACCTAAAGTTCGTTAAAATCTTGTCAAAATATTTAAGATTTCTCAAAATCGCATGAAATTTCTTAAAATTAGATACTAGAAACCCGTTAAAATTCCATGAAAAATATTTAGAACACTTAATATTTCGCATAATCTTTTAAAAGACATGAGAATCTTTATAAATCACTTCAAATTCCATGAGGGACTGTAAAATCACCTAAAGTTCGATAAACAAAGTCCATTAAAATCGCATAGACTAACTGAAAATTCTTGATAATACTTCGAAATCCTTCAAGCTCTTCTAAAATCTGTTAAATAAAATATACAAGCTGAACAATACTCCAAAAATACCATATAGTTACTGATGTTCGAAGAACAAGAATTCATTGTGAACAATTCAATTAACAAGTAAAACTACTAAATAGATTATAGTAAGATCCCCTTACTACTTCACTTAGGTAACAAGTGACTTACTATTTCATTTGTTCAGTCAAATTCTTACTAATTCAGATTGAGAGAGTGTCAATTCAACTCTTTGGTTCTCAAGTCACCACGTGCAGCGATCGACTACTCTAGTGACTAGTGACTTCTGACTAGTGCCTAGATAGTCTACTGACTAGATAAACTTTACATAACAGAGTACGCTCACCCACACAATTATTCTCGCACTTAGTCTGTACGTTGGGTTTCGCCGACGTGAAACCACGTGACACATGGTCTGCCTCTATGCTTACGCGAGTTCTGTAAGCCGGTGTTATATACTTATTGAGCCGAGAATCAGAGCACGGTTTATGTAATCGGAGATTGTGTTAAATGAATGACTTTCCGTCTCTCTCAGGCACTCCTCCAATCAAGTTCCCTCCTTGTCTCTTACATATATTCTCATCGTATCATGGTCCCTCGTCGCCTAACGCGCGGAATATCGAACAACAAGTTATGTCACTCTAGAAGGAAAGACAAGTTCACCTCGATTATTCGCCAAGCATACGATCTTCGAGTTTTATTTAGGGAGGAGCCGAATTAATGCCTACCCGAGATCATAAATCTTCGCGGAATCCTCAAAATGGTTGGATTGTATTTCAAGGCCTTTTAAGTAGAAGTGACCCTGTCTGCGATCTTAAAAATTAGTAAAAAGTGTGTCACTGAATCAAATCAGTAAATTTGTTTCACTGATGTAATATTGAACTACATTCACATCGTCGCACATTATAATTTTCTTCTGGTGTTTTCCTCATCAGTTCTTTATTTCGAGAATTGACATTCTTCTCTACAACAAAGAGTTCGATGCTCCTTGCTAATGACGTACGAGAATGTAAGAAAATGGCTAAATAAAATGGCGAAATAAAATGGCAAAACGGTCATATTATCATTATGTTGTACGAATGGAATAAGCACTGGTTTGTTGCAATTTATGTAACTTGGAGCTAAAATCACAATCTAATAGCAAATATTCGCTAATCTACGGATGCCCGACGCCTATTCATTTTACCAGGACGACGTAACGAATAGCTCCGAGGTCTGCTTGCACAACGCGTGGGTACCTTCGTAATAATCCAATTACAAAAATGGCGCGGTTACGCCTCCTTTGATTGTGCTTAGATTGTTAGACGTTATGTACGAAGTGTCGAAAATAAGGCAAAAGGTAAAGGACACATGGATTTGTTGAAAAGGGTGGGAAATTGCCCCACGAAGGAAGAGAAACGTGAAAAAGTATCATAATCATTGCTTATTGCCAGCTAAACTTATTGCAACACTATTACACTATAGCTTGCATAATTGTAATAAACCATGATGTAATTTTGTAAATTGGTCTCTACCGAATTATCTAAAATGAAACACGCTTTCTGTAATAATTGTACCCAAATTGCAAAAGAAGATGACATAGAAAAATCTTTTTTTTTTTCATTTGTAAAGTTTACAGGGTGTGAGACTTCTCCCTTTAGCTTGAACTAAAGAAGAGATAAAGGGAAGAAATGACAATAAAGATGTTTGATAATTTTTGGTCATGCTTAATATTCATCGTGAGAACTAAATTGTAAAATTGGATTTAAATGAAAAAACATCTGCGTATTTCACAGTTACGCGAAGCTACACTTCTGGGTCGAGAATAAAATGACGCAATAGAATATAGTTACGTGTAAGTAACCACATCATCCAGCTCGACGTGAATTCCCCGAATTTGAAGAGTTTTTTGTGCTCCATGCCTCTCAAAGCGCTTCGAATGTTATAAGTCTAGTTTCTAGCGTAACCGTGACGAAGAGTAATTACATTTTAGGTAAAAGAATATTATGCTAAAGTTGTCAAATAATATGATTTTTCTCTTACAAGAAACCTACTACACTACCTACTACAACTACCCTACAATAATTTTTAATTATACAAAAAATTCACAAACGTAAATTGAAGCTGAAAATTTTTAAATAAATATATGTATTATTATACATTTTATTTCAACACATTATGTAAAATTTCAGGATGTCGAAATTTAGTCGTTATTAGATTTTCGTGGTGCAAAAAATCTTTACGTTTTAAAAATTTCTTCAAAAAGCATCACTACTGTACCACGAACAATGAATAAGCAAGTCTAATTATGATTGTTGGTCTGATAAATTTTATTTATTTTTCTAGATTTTTTCAGCTTCAATTTACACCTATTTGGTCATTTTGTTGCACATATAATCGTAACATCTTTTAGGGTAGTTTACCCCCACAACAGGGTGGTAATATTTTCATTAAATTGACAAAATCACATTTTTCATTTCCTATTCTGAGGATATTGTTCGAGTTGGTTTGATTGTGAAAAATTCTGTTATTATTTTATGTAAAGCAATGAAATAGGTTTATGATACCGCACTATTCGGGGGTGATTTTTACCCCCTAAAAATCATTTACCACTGCAATATATGTGAAAAGAAAGAAAATCGTCAATTTACAGAGTCGTAAAGAGACTCTTCTTGCATCATATTTCATGCAAATGCTGCACATAATTATGCATTGTATCATTCAGCTTTGTAGATGCTAAGCATTTTTCAGATATTAAATTACATATTTCATATTAATTATATCAAAATAACAAATCAAGTATACAGTATAAAAAAATCCTACGTACTATTACAAATTTCAAGTGAATCGTTTGAAAATTTTCTCAGTTATGTTTCCGGCCTTGTAAGCTCGATTTATTTTGTAATTTTTATGAAAAAAAAATTCCCAAAGAAGCCTATTTTTTCAGCCTCTGCCTTATACCTCTTTAGTCTTTTTTTTGTCTTTTTTTTGTCTTTATTTTATTTCGCGAATGAGAAAGACATGCTTTAAAAGTGTAGTCTATCTTATGGAACAAAATCATTGCCTATTTATTTTTATCCATGCGGTCGATGACACGAGAGTAGAGAAGAAATCACGTAAACCCTTGGCATGGAATATGGAGTAAGATTCTCTATTTTAACATCAGACAGATATTACATAAACTATTCGTTTCTCGTAAATTTTGAATTTACGACCTCGACTATGCAAAATGGTCGTAACCGTTTTTCGAATCATGTTCACCATACGTTTTAGATTTCGAAGTCCCTGCGAAATAATAACACTTGTTATGAGGAAGGATCTATGACATGAATTCGCTGGCAAGTAAATACCAAACGAAACGAAAAAAATGTAGATATATTGTTTAAACTCTGTTTTAATGTGAGATATTAAACTATTTTCAGGATAGATTCGGTTCTATCTTGGGAACTAGTTCCAGAAGCAAGACTATTTCATTTAGTGGAAAACGAAGAAGTGGGTGTATCATAAAACGATATTTTAATTTATACAAGCACACGTAAGAAGACTTTTACGGTTCTAGTTTCCTGTGAAAAGTATTTTGAAACCAGTCGTAAATAACTTGAAATATTATGGACCATGTAAAGGGTTCCAGATAATTCACTTTCTTCTGCTTGCGTCCCAATTATGTGAAAAGTAGTAATATCCCGTGTAAATGTTCATGCGATAAAAGAAATATAATGATGAAATGGTTAAAAATGCATTGTAAAGAATGTGGAGAAATGACGAGGATCTTTTGAAATAAGTTTGATTTTTTGCAGTTAGATGGAGAAAGGCAGGTCTGCGGTTTTTTCGGCTGGCCATGACCTAGTTTGCATTACATAAGATACGTAATACGGCACTGGGCTTTTTTCTTTTTTCTTCCTTTGCTTTCTTTCCTTTGTACATACCTACAAATACAAGAAAATAAATATTTGTTACTATCAATTTCAGTACCCAAGTTTTACGAATTTCATAACTTAGTTATGAAATTCAAGTTATTAAATTCAAGTTATTAAATTCAAGTTATTAAATTCATAATTGCAACTGAACTTTAACGATCGAACTCAGTTAATTAGTCAATCAGGACACCACACATTCTCTCTTAGATTTTCACAACTGCATAAAGGTTTCTGGAAAAAGACAAAAACTATCCGAGTGAAAAATATGAAAGTTGCAAACAGAATCGAAAATTTGGCATAGATTAAACTTACGTGGTTTGAAAGTATAAGTGTTTCAACAGAGAGTTAGAATGATTAATTCCAACATTTATTAAGTGGTAATTTCTGTTTACTTCTTCCACTTTTCGATGAATTAACTTATGCTCCAGTTACTCTGAATGAGTCGAAATATCAGGTCTTCGAAAATAGAGCTGAATTTAGCTAAATGTCATTCCAGTTGCAGCAGGAGAATTATTTCCTCTGAGCTGGTTTCAATAACTTCGAAAAAACGTGTCTTATAATCAGTGACATTTTTTTGGAATATTTATAGGAAAATTAAAATAACAAAACGAAACATCTGCCTTTATGTTTTTAGTTAAAATATGTGAGATATCCTTATTACAAGAAGCCGTACTGTTGGTGCGAAACAGGATATCAGAAACCGTATAGGAAACGGATAGGTGCACCATAAAGTAGACGTGGGTTGTATTCGCTAAGGAAAATACATTTTATCCGGTTTAATTTCATTTTACCGTAAAAATAAGTTATTTAAAATAATATATTTAATTAGATTTAATTAGAGTAAAATAATAAAAACCTCTGCAAGAATGAATTTTTTAACAAAAAATAATTCTTCCCCAAAAAATATAAAAGTGGATCAAGTTCTATCTGATTCAGGCAAAATATTCAATCAAAAGTTGGGAAGTTAAAAAAAAATATTTTCTTATATTTTTTGCAAAATTGAAAAAAAATCGTTTTCCAAGAAACTTTCATCGCTGCAATAAAGGAAGATACTGCGTTGTTATCGAAATAGAATGCAGATTTTCATCTTTTATAATAAGTGACAAGCATCACAAACAGCCATATATGCATGGGACACTTTTGAAGTTTCAAGAGCGTTTTATGATCAATTTGTCAATAGCGCGAAGCCACAGCAAAGAAAGTGAAAAGACGTGTAAGTGAACGTTAATTACGTATGATATGTCCCTCACTTTTCTCAGAAAACATCTTTGTATGGTTTCCAAAGCACAAAAAGCTCTTCACAATCTCCACAGTTCTTAAATCAATTTCCAGTAAAGTCTAGGGTCCATTTTGACGAATTTGAGTAAAACGCAAAAAACAAATAATTTCTTAATGTTTATGAAAAATACATCATTTATCTAAATTAATGATATAAATCGAACCTTATTATCTTTTTCTACTTGCTACATTTTGTTTCCGTTGAAATAACACTTTTTATAGTACTCTTTTTTATAGTAGTTATCAAAATCTTAATAAAATTTTACGGTTTACTGAAAAATTTGTTATATGATTTTTTAGTAACATTAAACGATAATTTATTGAATTTGATAGTCGTGTGGTCCCCGGATCCAAATCCTGTAATATGTCAGGTATGTTGATCTCAACCTCAAGGATAATCCGAGGCAACATCCTGAAATTATCCATTGCGTAACCACTGGTTCGACCGTGAATTTATCGATCTTAGATAAAACCTTTATTAATCAATTCCATAAATAAGATTGAGTCCAATGGCCAGTGGGCAAAATGCTAATTACAACAAATAAAATTAAGATATATTTGCAATTTGCAATTACAATCTGCATTCTGCATATAATACATTATACATAGATTATAATATATTTATAGATTTTAGATCTTGGATTGGCGATTGTAGATTGTAAATAGTAGATTCTGAAAGTTCATAAATGGAAAATTAGGAAAGCAGTTTTAGTTCGCATAACACACCACTCGGGAATGTTTTTCTTGTAATTATTTGTTTGCTTTTGTAGCTTTGTTTAGATGTTAAGACGTGAGCCGGCTCACGTAAGGGTTTCATCACTACCGTTCAACACTCGACAATACAAATGCACATGAAAGGTTACGTATTTCTAACATTAACAACAGTTATGAAATACGGGGCAGGGCTCTCAGCGTACCGATCGAATTCGAATCTACAATCTTAGCTGGAATGACTTATTGATGATCCATGAACCTCTCGGCCCTATTCGGATCTATTCAATTCATTTCGAAAAACTTCTAAGAAAAACGAAGACTTAAAGGTCAGAGGAATACGTCATCTCAAGTGACAACCATGGGACAATGCATATAATATAGTAATTGGAATTCCTGTCTAGCCAAAAGAATATAGAAAAATATAAATTGACGGAGAAAAAATCTCGCTCAATCTAAATTTCTTACTAATTCCAATGCCTGCGAATGCGTTTATTAGTAATTATTAAATTCGCAAATCTTTTAAAATTTATTAAACTTCCATGAACAAATTTTTGGATCTCTTAAAATTTCGTAAAATATTTTCAAAGTCATAAGAGTCTTTATAAGTCTCTTAAAATTCCATGGGGAAATTTATATCACCTAAAGTACGTTAAAATCTCTTAAAAATGTATCAAAATTTCTAGAAGTCTTAAAAAGTCTCATGAAAGTTTTTTAAATTCCCCAATAATCTTTTAGATTGTCTCAAACCCTTGAGGCCTTGTATTACTTATCTGATCCCTACCTTACCAACATTTTTTCTCTGCAACGCTACTTCTAAATTTATAGAGATATCAATAAAATGAAAATTTCTAAAATTAAAGTTAAAGAATTAAGGTATGTATACTATTTTAATAAAAATTGAGGACCAAATAAACGTACCTTAGCATATTTTCAATTTTATATCTTAATAAATTTAGAAGTAATAGAATAGAACAACTGAAAATTCTTTATAATACTTCAAAATCCTTGGAAATCTTCTAAAATCTGTTAAAAGCTAAATAATATGACAAAAATAACATAGTTATTTATACCAAAAGTTTAACATTACTGATGTAAGTAAAACTACTAAATAGATTAGTAATTTATTCTTACTAATTCAGATTGAGAGTTTAAGTAAGACTGAATGTATTTGCAACCTATATTTTTGACTATCTGTAATTGAAGTTTGAATATAATTGTTAATCAAAATTTATTCTAATTTGAGATGTTTTAAAAGTAAGAAACTTACTTACGCATGAAAAACTAATTATTTAATCAACTCTTTAAGGAAATGAACCTTTTTATAATCAATTGTTGTTCCTCGTGATCAGTGATATAAACACTTGGAAGCGGAAAAGCCTATTTGTAGATGCGACGCGTGTTCTTCAATCGTGTAATGCATTCAGAGTCTCTATTATGTCTCTACAAAGAAAACAAAATGCAACAAGGAAACCAAATTGTCAACCGTGTTTTGCCTATCAATCAAGAAAATTGATTCTCTTAGTTTTAAAAAAGTATACTTTGTCCCGTGCAGAAATTATAGGGTCTTAATGGGGTCCTGGTCAGGTTTCCCAAGTGTTTCTAGAGAATTTAAAAAGATTTTAAGAAAGTGATTAAAGAGAATTTAAAGATTAAAGTGATTTAAATTAATTTAAAGTGATTCTGAAGAATTTTTTAAGAATTTCAAAAGAGCCTTCATTTATTTTCGGATGATGACACTTTGTGTAAGTTGTTTTACTTTTTGGTCTAGTCATTATAATTTATGTAGAAATTAAAGTTCGTTTGACTTTTCTTCACTCGTGTGTTGAACTAAATTGAAGATGAACTGAATGCACTGGTAATCATCAATCACTAGTTACGACAATTAGTGTCTGTTGTGAATCACCCACACTATCGATGCATCCCAGTAATACCATCAGAACCGATTAACACCCGATCTTGCACTTGGAACTCGCTATAAGTGGTTCAATGCTATAATCTTCATTTATCATCCAGAAGTTAACAAAAATTTTAATTCTTCAATTTAGGATATACGTCATTTTCCTTGCCTCCGAGGAGCAATAAATAAACATATAAGAAGCCATAGGTTGCTGAGAGATTAGGCTGATTGAATCAAAGTTAGAGTAAAGCAGACATAACTTTGCAACAGCATCCATGAGATGAGAGGATTCAAGGCTTAAGAGTCTTCGAATCCAATTATGCAGGAGTCGTGGTTGTACAGAATGCTCAATCTGCATCGCAGTACTGTTAAAGCGATTACTCAAACGTTTCCTAGATCGTTGCATACTATCGTTTCGTATTATAAAATTATAAAGTTCATCCAATCAGAATAATAAAAAAATTACAGATAAAATAAAATTAATGAAAAGCATTTAATAATTACATGATTTCTAAATTATCTTTCGTGATTCGACAAAAAATTATTACACGCTATCCTATTAATTTGCGGTACCGTTATGATTTAGAATTTAATAATATTATATAATTTGCTAAAGCAGAGATGATCCCTGTGATAACGACCGATATTTATAACGATCGCTATTATCCGCATAATCGACTTAATTATCGCAATTATGACTCATTGTAGATCTTATAATACATACTAAATTTGATTATATATTTATAGTAGTGAAAGTCAATTTAAAGTATATAAAGTATCGTGAATGCATGACAAATTGTGTTGGACGAATACACAATAGATTCACTCGTATATATAAGGATACCGACCTCTGAATCGATATCTACGTCTGAACGGACGTAGTTTATCGTCATCTATTCCATGGCACGCGACAGGGCGACACGTTTTTATCGGATCGCCCAACCCGCGTGTCACGAAGTCGAGAAGCGACACAGGGGAATAATATATGCGTTTTTTAAACAATTTTATCCCTCCCACTTATATTACGTAAACTATGAGCGAGGTAAGCGAACCAACTATAGCAAGCGAGATACTTTCACGTCAGGTTTTTTCTGTGCAATTGTAAGTTGTAACCTTATTACACCATTTAGTCGCCAAAGTTATGCCTATAAGTAATCTTTGCATGAAGGATCGAATTAATTCGGAACAAAAATAAATGATAATCCAAAATAAAAATAGGATGATTCTATATAGTTTGAAAATTTAAGGTCCTGAATTTTTATTGGAAAAATGTGTAAAACCAGCTGCATGACTACCAGTTATTTGCCACCTATCCCAGCTCAAGATTACATTATCGCATAATTGCATGCTGCTCCAGATATGTTAACGCGTGGCTAGCTTGAATTGTGGGTTTGGAATATAAATCTTCATGTTTCAAAGTGCACCACAAGAAATAAACGTTAAAGACTATTATTTATGTTCTTGACTTCACAAAGGCTGACGTTTTTTAGTCTAATTTATGGTATCACGATTTAATTAGATTTGATTACACAGAGAACAAGATTACTAAAAAAATTCTTTATCAATAAATTTCGATAGAAAATTGGACGAAAATCATCAATTTCTATAATTAGAATATTCAAATTATATACTCATTGAGTAACGATGTTCTTCAGTGTGACTCAGTTACGGAAATTCTATTTTCGAGAAATTCTAAATTTTGTTTGAATGTGTACACTACGATCAACTTCAAGTGGTAGCGTGGCCGAGCGGTCTAAGGCGCTGGTTTAAGGCACCAGTCTCCTCGGAGGCGTGGGTTCGAATCCCACCGCTGCCAATTTTTTTTCCCTAAAGTTTCTTTATCTTTCATGTTTATCTTTTATAAACTAGAGTACAATGAATGTATATTTTAGAATCTACTTTTTGCATCCTTTAATCTTATTCAATATAAAATTTAAATATTGTATAGAATCTGGATATCTAAATTCAGAGTTAAATAATAATTTTTTAATACTTATGGATTTTGTTTGAGATTTTGGGCCTTAGAAATAAAATTCATACCAGTTTGTGGGTGTCGGTTCGAATCCCACCGCAACCAATTATTTCCTTGATTTTTTTTTATCCTTTGTCCATTATCTTTTATATTTTACAGAGCTGAGTAAAATGGTTCTCAAAATGTATTTAAAATGTAAAATACAAAACAGGTTCACAAAATCCATTTAAAATGGAAAATAGAAAATGGTTTTCTATCTTCTATTTAAAATGAAAAATGAAAAATGGATTTTTAATAATATTTCATTTCATTTCAAAAGTCAATTATAAGTAATAATTATTTCGACGCAGGAGCAGGAAAATTTAGAAAAAGGCCAAAATCAAGCCAATATCAAAGAGCGTTAGAAACTAATTTTATTTTATTTTAATTATGTTTCTCAAACACTGCCAAAATTAAGAATTACTGTGCGGAAACTCGCGTTTTCAGGCTAGACGATCCATTCTCGAAAAAAAAATTATAAATGTATTAAATGTGATATTTGTGAGGAATTGCAGTTTTTTGTGACTTAATGCACATTAAAATGATCAAAGCTGTTTTTGAACCTTTTCCAAATGCATATTTATCAGTTAAAATAAAAAAAATAAAAATGTAGTTTTCGTCAGATTAGATGTCTGATATAGAGAATAAAATAGGGGAGAATAAAATAAAATGGAAAATTGTGTTTTAAGTGGAAAATATGTTGAAAATATATTTAAGATAGAAAATGAAAATGGGTTTCTTCTTCCTATTTAAAATACAAAATAGAAAAAGGCATTTTACATCTCAAATACCATTGCAAATTAATTTATTTGCAATAGTTACCCAGCTCTGATATTTTATAAACCAGCGTCAAAAAATACATATTAGAATCTTTCATCATCTTCAATATATACAATTTACACTTTTTTAGAATTTGTATTCGAAATTTTACATTAGCTAGTAATTTTTAATACGTCTTTTAATACCTATGTTTTGACAGTCTATTACCATTATCACATTATTAAATTCATTTTTGAACTTCCGCTGGCATATTAAAACATGTAACCCGCATTGTAAAATATATATATAATATATGAAAAAAAGGGACAAACTGCGCCGTTATTAAAACAAGAGATAGCTTGGCCGAGTTGTCCAAGGCGCCTCATTATGTGTGTGACAAATTTGCTGCAGATTTCAAGCATCGTAGGTTCGAATCCCGTCGCTACTAATTTCTTCCCGGGAGTTTTATTTTTTTTTCCCCATATTTTATAAACTAACTTTAAACAAAACACACATTCTCGGATTTTTAAACACTCAATATGTAGTATAATTTTTTTTTAAATCTAGATTGCAAAATCCAAATTACCTAATAATTTTTAATAGGTATTTCAATATTTCTGTCAATATGATTTATTATCCATGGATAAAATTTGCAACTGAAGATCTTCGGTGTACTTCTTTAAAGATTTCAATTAATATTGATCCGCATTGGTACATTACAACACAACATTGTCAATTTAAAGGTTTTATTTGGAAGAAAACCTACAAACAGGCGTTATTACATCAACTGGTGGTGTGGCCGAGTGGTCTAAGGCCCTTGTGATCAGTATTGTAAGTCTGTGGTATAGTAGTTATTATTCTCGTTGACTACTGTACGTAGTATTACATCCATGACATTAATAGTAAGAATAGTGATATTAGAAATATAATAGATACTACATCAGACTTGCAATACTTCAATTGTGTATGTCTGGTAATGCAATTGTTTTCACAAGGCTCCTCTGGAGGCGTGGGTTCGAATCCCGCCACCACCGATTTTTTGCTTGGCGTTTTTATAAAATTATTTTACTTCGAAAATTTCGAAAATAGCTTAGAACAAAACCTTCATTACAGAATCTTTAATCACTATTAATATATAAATCAATTTTTTAGAATTTAAATGCTAAATTCTAAAATAACTAATAATTTTGAATACGTATTTCACCATTTTTGCTACGACAATTTGTATTAGCCATACTTGAAATTTGTAACGGTCGGTTCGAATCTAACCACTACTAAATTTTACCGAAATATTTTTTATGCTTTATACCTTTCCCTTTGTATTTTGTAAACTAGCGTATAAGAGAACCCTTAATTTAGAATCTTTTATCATCTGCAAAATATACAATTTGCTTTTTTTCTTAGAATTTGCATTCTAAATTCTAGATGACAGGTAGTAATTTTAAATACGTGTTTTAGCATCTTTGATAAGATAGTAGAGTATCCATTATTACAATTTATAATTAAAATTCCAAATTTCTCTTTTTCAAAGTTTTCTATTCATGATTGAACCTCCACTGGCATATAAAACTATGTAATCCGCATTGCAATTTTTTTATGTCAAGAAAAGGACAAAAAAACGTTATTAAAACAAGAGGTAGTCTAGCCTAGTGGTCTAAGGCGCTGCATTATTTGTTTGAAAAATGAGCTGCAG
>JAUESI010000003.1:2865572-2909216 GCA_032275145.1 Synergus laeviventris
ATTAATATATAAATCAATTTTTTAGAATTTAAATGCTAAATTCTAAAATAACTAATAATTTTGAATACGTATTTCACAATTTTTGCTACGACAATTTGTATTAGCCATACTTGAAATTTGTAACGGTCGGTTCGAATCCAACCACTACTAAATTTTACCGAGATATTTTTTACGCTTTATCCCTTTCACTTTGTATTTTATAAACTAGCGTAAAAGAGAACCCTTAATTTAGAATCTTTTATCATCTGCAATGTACAATTTACTTTTTTTCTCAGAATCTGCATTTTAAATTCTAGATGACAGGTAGTAATTTTAAATACGTATTTTAGCATCTTTGATAAGACAGTAGAGTATCCATTATTACAATTTATAATTAAAATTCCAAATTTCTCTTTTTGAAAGTTTTCAATTCATGTTTGAACCTCCACTGGCATATAAAACTATGTAATCCGCATTGCAATTTTTTTATGTCAAGAAAAGGACAAACAAACGTTATTAAAACAAGAGGTAGTCCAGCCTAGTGGTCTAAGGCGCTGCATTATTTGTTTGAAAAATGAGCTGCAGGTATAAAGCATCGTGGGTTCGAATCCCGCCGCCACCGATTTTTTGCTTGGCGATTTTATAAAATTATTTTAAATTGAAAATATGGAAAATAGGGTAGAACAAAACCTACATTATATTATTTTTAAGCACTATTAATATATAATTCATAATTTTTTTAGGATTTAGATTCTAAATCCTAAATTAAGTAATAATTTTTATACATATTTTAACATCTTTGTTAAGACAGTACAGTTTCCATTATTACAATTTATAAGTAAAATTCTAAAGTTCACTTTTTGAAAGTTTTCAAGTCATGTTTGAACCTCCACTGGCATATAAAACTATGTAATCCGCATTGCAATTTTTTTATGTTAAGAAAAGGACAAACAAACGTTATTAAAACAAGAGGTAGTCTAGCCTAGTGGTCTAAGGCGCTGCATTATTTGTTTGAAAAATGAGCTGCAGGTATAAAGCATCGTGGGTTCGAATCCCGTCGCTACTAATTTCTTCCCTGCTGTTTTAATTTTTTTTTCATAGTTTATAAACTACTTTTCGACAAAACACATATTGTAGAATTTTTAAACACTCACTGTAATATAAATTTTTTTTAGAATCTAGATTGCAAAATCCAAATTAACTAATAATTTTTAATACGTATTTCAATATTTCTGTCGACGGATAAAATTTGTAACTGAAGATCTTAGGTGTACTTCTTTAAAGATTTCAATTAATATTGATCTGCATTGGTAAATCGCATCACAATATTGTAAATTTAAAGGTGTTATCTGGAAAAAACCTACAAATAGGCATTAGTAAAGCAACTGGTGGTGTGGCCGAGTGGTCTAAGGCACTTGCGATCAGTATTAGTGGGCCTGTGTATAGTAGTTATTATCCGGTTAACTACTATATTATAGTATTATATCCTAGACAATAATAGTAAAAGTAGTGTTTTTATTTACTAAATAATAAATACTTCACAGGCCCGCACCTCTTCAATTGTGTTTTGGTGGGAATGCAATTGTTGTTACAAGGCTCCTCCGGAGGCGTGGGTTCGAATCCCGCCACCACCGATTTTTTGCTTGGCGTTTTTATAAAATTATTTTACATTGAAAATTTGGAAAATAGCGTAGAAAAAAACCTAAATTATATTATTTTTAAGCACTGTTAATATATAATTCATAATTTTTTTAGAAATTAGACTCTAAATCCTGAATTAAGTAATAATTTGTATACATATTTTAACATCTTTATTAAGACAGTACAGTATCCATTATTACAATTTATAAGTAAAATTCTAAAGTTCACTTTTTGAAAGTTTTCAATTCATGTTTGAACCTCCACTGGCATATAAAACTATGTAATCCGCATTGTAAAATATATATATAATATATGAAAAAAAGAGACAAACTGCGCCGTTATTAAAACAAGAGATAGCTTGGCCGAGGGTCGAAGGCGCCCCATTATGTGTGTGACAAATTAGCTGTAGACTTAAAATATCGTAGGTTCGAATCCCGTCGCTACTAATTTCTTTCCTGGAGTTTTACTTTTTTATTTCCATATTTTATAAACTGCCTTTCAACAAAACACACATTCTCGGATTTTTAAACACTCAATATATAGTATAATTTTTTTTTAAATCTACATTGCAAAATCCAAATTACCTAATAATTTTTAATAGGTATTTCAATATTTCTGTCGATATGATTTATTATCCATGGATAAAATTTGCAACTGAAGATCTTCGGTGTACTTCTTTAAAGATTTCAATTAATATTGATCCACATTGGTACATTGCAACACAAAATTGTCAATTTAAAGGTTTTATTTGGAAGAAAACCTACAAACAGGCGTTATTACATCAACTGGTGGTGTGGCCGAGTGGTCTAAGGCCCTTGTGATCAGTATTGTAAGTCTGTGGTATAGTAGTTATTATTCTCGTTGACTACTGTACGTAGTATTACATCCATGACATTAATAGTAAGAATAGTGATATTAGAAATATAATAGATACTACATCAGACTTGCAATACTTCAATTGTGTATGTCTGGTAATGCAATTGTTTTCACAAGGCTCCTCTGGAGGCGTGGGTTCGAATCCCGCCACCACCGATTTTTTGCTTGGCGTTTTTATAAAATTATTTTACTTCGAAAATTTCGAAAATAGCTTAGAACAAAACCTACATTATATTATTTTTAAGAACTATTAATACATAATCCATCATCTTTTTAAGATTTTGATTCTAAATCCTAAATTAACTAATAATATTTATAAATATTTTAGCATTTTTCTTAAGACAGTCCAGTATCCATTATTGCTATCTATCTAAGTTTTTAATTAATTTCTGAACCTCCACTGGCATATGAAAACATGTAATACGCATTGCAATTTTTTTATATCAAGAAAAAGGACAATCTGCCGTTATTAATACAAGAGTTAGCTTGGCCGAGTTGTCCAAGCCGCCTCATTATGTGTGTGACAAATGTGCTGCAGATTTCAAGCATCGTAGGTTCGAATCCCGTCGCTACTAATTTCTTCCCGGGAGTTTTATTTTTTTTTCCATATTTTATAAACTACCTTTAAACAAAACACACATTCTCGGATTTTTAAACACTCACTATATAATATAATTTTTTTAGAATCTAGATTGCAAAATCCAAATTACCCAAGAATTTTTAATACCTATTTCAAATTTTTGTCAAGATGTTTTAATATCCATGGATGAAATTTGTAACTGAAGATTTCAATTAATATCTTCTATGAAGATTTCAATTAATATTTATCCGCATTGGTACATTGCAACACAAAATTGTCAATTTAAAGGTTTTATTTGGAAGAAAACCTACAAACAGGCGTTATTACATCAACTGGTGGTGTGGCCGAGTGGTCTAAGGCACTTGTGATCAGTATTGTAAGTCTGTGGTATAGTAGTTATTATTCTCGTTGACTACTGTACGTAGTATTAGATCCATGACATTAATAGTAAGAATAGTGATATTAGAAATATAATAGATACTAAAGCATACTTACAATACTTCAGTTGTATTTGAAAGGGCATACAATTGTTATCACAAGGCTCCTCTGGAGGCGTGGGTTCGAATCCCGCCACCACCGATTTTTTGCTTGGCGTTTTTATAAAATTATTTTACATTGAAAATTTGAAAAATAGCATAGAACGAAACCTACATTATAGAATCTTTAAGCACTGTTAATATGTAATTCCTAATTTCTTTTAAGATTTGGATTGTAAATCCTACATTAAATAATAATTTTTAGACATATTTTAGCATCTTGTCTTAACACAGTTTAGTATCCATTAATACAATTTATAATTAAAATTCTACAGTTCACGCTTTGAAAGTTTTCAATTCATTTCTGAACCCCTACTTTCATACGAAAAGATGTAATCCGCATTGCATTTTTTGTATATGAAGAAAAACGACAAACTGACGTTCTTACATCAAGACGTAGCTTGGCCGAATGGTCGAAGGCGCTGCATTATTTGTATGTGACAAATGAGCTACAGGCTTAAAGCATCGTGAGTTCGAATCCCGTCGCTACTAATTTCTTCCCTTGTGTTTTAGTCTTTTTTTTCCATATTTCATAAACTAGCTTTCAACAAAACACACATTTTATGATTTTTAAACACACAATATATAATATAAATTTTTTTTAGAATCTAAATTGCAAAATCAAAATTACCCAAGAATTTTTAATACATATTTCAATTTTTTTGTCAAGATGATTTAATATCCATGGATAAAATTTGTAACTGAAGTTCTCCGGTGTACTTCTTTAAAGATTTCAATTAATATTTAACCTACAATAAGTCGTTATTAAAGCAACTGGTGGTGTGGCCGAGTGGTTAAGGTACTTGTAATCAGTATTAGTGGGCCTGTGGCATATAGTAGTTATTATCCCGTTTAGCTACTATAGTATAGTATTATATCCATTCCAATAATATTAAGAGTAGTGAGATTACATATAATAAATACTGCTGCAGGCCTGCACCGCTTCAATTGCATTGGTTACGAAATGCAATTGTTGTTACAAGTCTCCTCTGGAGGCGTGGGTTCGAATCCCGCCACCACCGCTTTTTTGCTTTGCGTTTTTATAAAATCCGTTTTGCATTGAAAATTTGTTAATGTAGGATTTAGAATCTAAATCCTACATTAACTAATAATTTTTTGAGAATCTTTCTTAAGACAATCTATTACCCAATTTATAATTAAAATTCTACAGTTTACTTTTTGAAAGTTTTCAATTCATTTCTGAACCCCTACTGGCATACGAAAACATGTAATCCGCGTTGCAATTTTTTTATACAAAAAAACAGGACAAACTGACGTTCTTACATCAAGAGGTAGTGTGGCCGAGTGGTCGAAGGCGCTGCATTATTTGTTTGACAAATGAGCTGCAGGCATGAAGCATCGTGGGTTCGAATCCTACCGCTGTAAATTTTTTTCAAATTGGAAAATCTTATCAACATTTTTATAAATAAATGGTTTTTATTAATTCATCATCTAAAATTTATAGCTATAAGTTACAATTCAGAATATTTACTAATAATAATTTATTAAAAAATTATTGAATATCCAAAAAAATTCAATTTTCATGTTTACAATCGTTACTTCCTTCATTACGTTATTAAATTTGTTATGTAATCCATTTTGGGAATTATCACTGAGAATTAGGTTGAAATTTCGAGGTATAAATTAGTAAATTCTTCTTATTTTCGGTGATAATAAATTATACATTTGTTTACTATATTTCAATAATAAGAGTTCGAGGTGTTAGTCAACAAAGCGTGTCGATTTTAATTGAAAAAATGATGAGTCTCTGTGTATACGTGGGACAATACGGCTTCTTATTAACATGTTTTTAAATGTACGTAACCAATTTCGAAACTCAGCAGGATGCGAGCATAAGGCGTTGCTGAAGTTACAGGATGTGTTTCTTCACTCAACATTCGAGAATGAACATCGTTTTTGTCGTTCGAAAACAACAATCCTTCTTTTATTAAATTGTTCCAAAAATAATGTCTAGCATTCCTTGACCAATTCTGTAATTTATTTATAAGTAAATTTAGCATTACGAGATCTAAAAGGGTCAAAGGTAGATAAGTCTATTTGCAACTCAACTCAAATTATCCTTCAGCACGCTGAATCCGTTATATCTGCGAATCTTCTTCGAGGTAGTTTGCACACTTTGTGTTATAACCTGACTATAATTTATTCAATCTCAGACAAGAGATGCCTTTTACTTGGAAGTGGTATTCGCCTCTGGTCCATATATCCTTTCCATCAGAGGGCGTGGTATTATTAATTATAAGCCACTCAAAAAGCAAATGGCGTATCAAATCGCATCAAATTCCTCTGCAATTTATATTCCATACTTTATTCATCATCTCTTCGCTTACATATCTTTTGTTTCAAAATATCAGCACGCAATGTTTTTAGCGTCAATATGTAATACCAAAAATACCAAAACTGCTTAAAACTTGCAAAGCTCAACATTTTTACAAAATATGATCAAGTTTAATATTTAATATTTTAATTTTAATATTCCCGTGGCACGAAGTGGAGATAAAGACTAATTTCCCGGAATAATGTCGCAATTTAGTCGACGTGTGAGCTGGGCGAGTCACTATTACCGGCTGACAATCTTAACAATATAATATTTTTTTCTTTTTCTTTTCCGTAATAATATACGTTACATAATAACGGTAATGTAACCAAATGTATGTAACGCTTACATAAGTCAACGGGCACCCTGCTGCTCGACCTACGCGGCATAATCTATTGTTTAGCAATAGTTATAGTTCGTTGTGTAATGCCGCTAGTGAATGGAGAAGATGATCGATACTATGAGCGAATTGCGATAAAGAATTGAAAAAAAAAAAACAGATGCTTCAGGTGAGTCACGTGCGACCGCAACAATAATTGAACGAGGCATTTGTAGGTATGACACCTTAACGGATTTGTTAGCCAGATTTAAACTGATTACATAAACATTCTATGTTAAACTGATGTTGTCCGTGGTGACAATCGTGAGTGGGAACAGGTTCTTTGACCGTGCTGATAGACATACGAGTTTCCCATACAATCTGTTTTTATCATAAGAATGGTGAGTCTTTTGATCGACATAATTGTGTGTTAGGACTTATCGTATGTGGGTCACACATTGCCAGGAAACTGATAATATTAAATCACTAGGTTTCGAAATTTCTTGGGAAGCAAATTGTTAATATTTTCAGATTCTGAAAAAGGACACTGGTTCATAGCTCGAAATGTAGTCGGTAGACTTTCTTGTTTTTTTCGAGATAAGAAATATTTCCCCAAGAAAGACACTCGATGAAGAAGTCCTTTTCTCTCTCAATCTAAATTAGTAAGAATTTGACTGTTGAAATAGTCAGTTCTCCACTTCCTACTGAATGAAATAGTAAGTTACAGTGAGAAAACTTTATGGTTGTGAAAACCACAGAAATAGCTAAATATACCATAAACTACTCATTTGTGGTTGCCACAACCAGCATTTTGATTGACAGAACCACACGTGGTTATTATTTAATTACCAAAGTAATTTAAAATAACTTACTAATCTGTTTAGTAGTTTACTTACTAATTAAATTTCTCACAATGAATTGTTCTTTGAATATCATTATCCAATGTTTTTTGTCATATTATTTAACTTTTATAGTTTATTCAATAGATTTTGAAAGATTTTTAATATTTCGAAGTCTTTTTAAAAATTTGCAATTATTCTATGCGATTTAATGGATTTCATTAAGGGGTATTAATAGTATATTGTGTATCAATGGCATAGAGGAGGTTATTTTGGCGAGGGTGAAGATTCACGTACGCGCGAAGCGAGGGGGTCAATCACGCGAGGCAAAATATCCTTTTGACCTTGATGGAAATAATATCTTTTGTCCAGCTCCCTCTGAAAATACGAAGTCGAAATTTGATTTTATTACAATAATTTTAGAGTAAAAAATCTTTTAGAATTAGATGAAGCGTTTTCAGGGTGTTTCTAGTAATTTTAAGAAACTTTCGTGGATTTTAAGGGATTTAAAAAGATTAACGAAGACTTAACAAAAATTTCGTGAGATTTTTAGAAATGCTAGGGATTTTGAGACATTTTTAAGGGATTTTAACGAATTTTAAGTGATTTTGAAGTTCCCCATGGGGTTTAAGCGATTGAAAACGATTATTATGACTTTTAAAAGATTTTGGCAAATTTTAAGAGATCTAAATTTGGCTGAAGTTTCAGACATCTACTCCGACGAACTTTTTTTTCTTCAAAGATTCTCTCTTTAAAAAATGATTTTGTTTACAATAATTTGTTAATCGCAACAGAGAGCATGGGAAATATTTTTTCAAACAATACTTTTATTTGTTGATAAGAAATTTTTGACGAAAAAAAAAAATCGACTAAGTCTACGTCTGAAACTTCAACCCAATGAGATCTAAAAATGTTTTGATGGAATTTTATGGGGTTTCTAGTAATTTTAAGGAATCTCATGAGATTTTTAGAAGTTTTAAAGATTATGACAAACTTTTAAGAGATTTTTGACGAAAAAAAAAATACATCTGAGTAGACGTCTGAAACTTCAACCCAATGAGATCTAAAAATTTTTTAATCTAATTCTATGGGGTTTCTAGTAATTTTAAGAAATCTCATGAGATTTTTAGAAGTTTTAAAGATTATGAAAAACTTTTAAGAGATTTTAACAAACTTTAGGTGATTTTCAAGTTCTTCATGGAATTTTAAACGATTTAAAAAGATCTTGGGAAATTTTAAGAGATCTAAATTGAGCTGAAGTTTCAGACGTCTACCATATACTCAGACGAATTTTTTTTTCTTCAAAGATTCTCTCTTAGAAAAATGGTTATATTTACAATAATTTATTAATCGCAAGATATCATGAGATTTTGACAAATTTTAAAGAGATTTTAATAAACTTCAGGTGCTTTTAAAGTTCCTCACGGATTTTAAGCGATTTAAAAAATTTTTCGAAATGAAGGGATCTAAAATTCTTAACATATTCATTAAATAGTGTTACTAATTCATTTAGTAACGAGTTCCCAATTAATGGAATGAGTAACTTTTTACTAATTTATAGTAAAAGACATCGTCATATTTGAATTAGTAAAAAGCTACTAATAATTCGTAAAATTCAACAAATTCGCATTGAGAGAGTGAGGGAAGTCTTTTCCGCCGTTTTCTCGAGGTGTGGTGATTGACACGTCCCATTCCATGAGTACCTGCAGGTCATATTTGTTGACCTATATTGAAGAGCGATCTTGAAGAGTTGCGTAAGCATCCTGAAGAATCCATTTTTTATCAAAAGTTGCTCCCTAATTTCGGGTCTAAAAGAGATTTATTAATACATATCATCATCGACCTGACTTTGAAACGTTTGGCTTTGTTACGAAACGATTTTTCTTACCTTGTTTAGTAGACGGGGTTTGGAGGAAGGTAGGAGAGGGTCACATAAGCATCGCGCGTAAGAGGTTGGTTACATGACCGTGTAAATATTTCGCTTACGATGTGCGCATTGCCGTTGCTTCAATCCTCGAATTATGTAAGTGTGCCCAGCACACATTGCGCTTGACTTGTTTTACGTAACATGCTCTTTTATTACTAACGAATTCGAGCATCTTTGCTAGATGTGGTAGAACAAGGGTGGGGGGGAGAAATGATAACCTTTTATCGCGGGAACTCATGTATACTCGAGTCGATTTGAATTTCAGGAAATTGAAGGCGCAACCGACATCTCACGGCGGAAAGAGCTACTTCTTGAAAGTTAATTCAACTCGTCTGATACTAGTCAAATTCTTTTTAATATTACAGTTATGTTAAAAATGTAATCAAAGTAACTGAAGACTAACGAAAATCGTTTAATGTCATTTCAATATAATAATATTATATTAACAGAGAATTTAACATGATAATTCAAATTTACCTGCTGCTTTATTATTGTATTGTTGATTCCAGGTATATTCAACAGATGACGACTCTGGGGTTGAAAATATTTTATACATTGATTGTTATATTTTATTTGAATTTAAAAATTACAAATTTGATATTAAATATATTTGAAATACGGTTATTTAAAGTTAGTGAAAGTTTTATCGTCTTGTAGCATCTGCATTCGGCTTTTGCAAATTGAAAAAGTTCCTCGAAGAGAAAAGTTAAAACCTACCATTTAATTTAAAGGAACCCATCTGGTTTCTTTACACCTTTTTCTTTCATAAAAGTTCAAGTATTTATTTTTATTTATTTTTATTATTGTTTTTATTTTCGGGTAATTTCTTACATAATTAACTTCAATGATATTGGATATACGTCTCTGATCTTAAAATGTCTCCACTGGTCAAAACTCCCAACTCAACTTCCAAAAGCTGTTTAATATTTCAATAGCCACATCGTAAAATCTGCAGTCAAACTTTTCAACTTCAACTGAACTATAAACTCAATTTCAGAAAGTTTTTATATACCAATCTGAAACCCTGATAATAATTCAAAAGTTTTGAATTATCAATTAAAAACTTTGTATTGTATTAAAAATAATATAATATAGTTGATCGTTCAATTATTTCAAGCACATTTCGCTCTTGACTATATATACTGGCACTCAGCACAGTTAAAACCATCTTCAATTCACTCGAATTTTCTTTTTACCTCGTCTTTAGCTAGAAGCCTCTTTAGAAGAAAAAGAAATCTGAAACGTTCCCAAGGTAATTACGAGAATTTTTTTTATTCCGGAGAAGCGTTACTTGAGGTTTCGTTTTTAAGTTGTGTTAAGAGTCCTTCACCCAGGGATCTTTTTGTGACTTCGTGACTTCGTGATGGGTGTGTTGTGGTGGGCGTCGACGTCGGGACGCCGTTCTGTAGGAAGGATCATTGAAACGCGAGACGTCGACGTGCTCACCTCGCGGCGTTCCCCAATGTAGGGTGAAACACACGTGCGACGATTAGATCACATGACGTCATGGACATTGACACAATCATGTGACACCTATCATTTTAATTTTGCTACAAAGTTTATTACTGGACATGACTGATTAAAGTGCAATAAACCCGTCAGTTTTTTTTATTTTTAAGCGAATTTCAACGCGCTCATATGCAAAGTGAGACTTCGAATTTAACTTCACCTTCTGACATTAATCCAATTTCAACCTCGCAAAAGCTGCTGATTTGTTGACAACTTTTCACTGTTATCGGAATTCCAATTGATGAGATTCTTTTCCGTTTTTGTAATACTTTTTCCATTTTAGAATCGCTTTAACATTGATGAAATGAAAGCATCAATGTCGTTAAAAAACGAGTAATTCTTGTGTCAAGAAATAACTAGAATAATGATGAGTGAATAGTGAGAGCTAAAAATTGAAAAATAGTGCTACAATATGAAGTGTTCACAATTTTTGGATTAATCATACACAGTTTTGGAATCTTCAATAGTTTTTCTAATTTTTGGATACGAGGGTATATTAATTAATATACTATAAAAATAAAACAATAGTAAATTGATAACTAATGAATGGATATTGAGTTTTTGAGCGAGTTTGTGATGCAAAAGGTGAATCTGATATTCAGATATAACTTGGAATTTACAATTCGCTAATTGAAATCTAATGAGAGGAAACTGCATCGTCATGCTTTGGCACACGTAATTATTCAAATTCAAAGTCCGTATACAAGCATACGATGTTAGACAGCTTACTTCCAATTTGCACCTTAATGACGTTCGAACCCCAGATTGAGTTATAAATGATTTCTATCCCTCGGGAATCTTTATTTCAAATAGAGAATATATTGCTTTAATTTGAGATTTTTTACTATAAATAACTTTTGTCGTGAAATCAAAAGCAGGGTAGTATCTTTGATTCTAAAAATAACCTTATCGTATCACTTTACTCATTAAATAAGAAAATTTAACGTCGATTGTAGAGACTTTTAATCCAAATTCCTGAAAATAAATTGAGAATTACAGTGTTGCGTGGGTTTATTTACGAATCGCACCCTCGATCGTAAAGCATCAACCACTTGATGAGTTTCGCCTGAATGAAGGTCATGGAATAAAAAGTAATGTTTTTTCGTACCTTTATTTTCAAGACAAAACATGAATCTGCCTCCGACAGGTTATTAAAATTGTTGAGTAGTTGATTATAATTGATAATCGAGGTAGAAATTTTTAAATATCCTAAATATTTATTACAAATTGGCTCAAATTTGTGATAATTAAAAGTCGAGTTCATCAACACTGAATTTTTCTCGTCAGTATATAATTTCAAAGGCTTCTGAAGGAGTTTCCAAGTACTCTATGAAAACACTTCAAGGCTCGAGAAGAGCTGTAGAAACTTTGCTGAAGCTCATGCTATGTCCTGAAATATTACGTCAAAACTTTTTCTTCAATTTCTGGTCTTCTTCTCGGAAGTGGAAATATTTACATTTAAAAAATCTATATATATACAAAAGTTAATATCAAATCACTGTTATTATATTCTGATTTTTCATTTAATTTGGCAATTTCATAAATATCGTCTAGTGGTAAAATTCTTTTCGGGGTTAACAAGAATTTGTCAAGTCCATAAATTCCTGGGATAAAGATATATGAAGAGGACTTTTCTCAAATCCCTTATGTTTCTCTATCCGATACCTTTCTAAAGATAGTTCTTGAAATCATTCTTATCCACGAGAAAATGCCATATGTCACTGAAGAAATGTCCTTCACGAAGAAATATTGTAGATAAAAATACATTTTTTTTGAATTAATAAAAGATTAAAAAATATTAATATTATACTTTTTCAGTTTTTATACAAGACTCTGGAAAGATATTAGTAACTTTAATTTTTATTTTGGAAGGATTTTCATTAAGGTTTGAAATCTCGATCCTAATGTTATTTTCTAAAATATATATCCCTTAAGTTAAATTCCATAAAGTGATGATAAACAATCTGCAAATGAAGCTGGAAATAAAAAATTTTTAAAGTGAAAGAAACACAAAATGAACGAACCAGATCCTTGTCTACCATTGATTTTACCACCGAGGTATCGTCTTCGAGACCTTATCCTAGGGGACTATGCATTTAATGATGATGGAGAACGGTAAGTCATATATTATACTTTATCTCAAATATAATATAGAAGCCTCGATAAAAAATCCCCTAAAAATGAGTGTTGCTAAGTGATGAAGTTAATAAACTTCATCAGTTTTATTGGCACTTATTGTACTCGAAACATGTATATATATATATATAGATAAGGATATATCAGATTTGGCAAAGCATTATTTACTGCTTTTGATTATAACTCTTAATCCACTTCAGTTTTTATGGGCATCGAAATATAAGATTATAGTCAAGAAATGATGGGGAAATTGATCTGTTGTCAAGAAAGAAAAATAGCCACTTTTCTTAGAAGCTAGAAGATTATTTTGTCTGATAAATTTTGATACTTACAATTTACAATCTAGATAAACAACCGCTTTATAAGTTGAAAAAGAACAAGACGAAAATAAACGCACGACCTTGTGTCAACTCTGGATAATTTCACATAAAAAGTGAAGTTAGGTATTTGTACAAGTTGGATATAACGCTAGACGAGCAGTTGTCTGAAGAATGTTCAACATAGTTTGAAACAAATCGAATAAACGGCCGCCAATTTGCTGCTTCGCTTGTAGACGAGCATTTAATTCTATTGGGAGTTTCAATAAAACGACCCTCATGAATCTCAAAATTTTCATACTAGAATTGTTTTCACTTTGTAGTTTCCTTTTATGAATGTTGATTATGCAAAGAAAGAAAAAATGTTTTAAAATGTTTTCGCCTTTTATTTCGTTTGTTTTTCTTTTGCCGGTTTTATTTTTAAATTATTTTTTTATTTATAATTATAATTGTAATACTTTTTAAAAATAGTTCCCTTAGTAAAAAAATGATGATGTTGGCAACCTCGCCTCGTTTGGAAATTCCTCTATGGAATTGTACGTTACGATTCTCAAGGGAATGACAAAACTACACTTATAGCCTTATCACAGGCAGTGTAATCCTCATTCATTAAATAATGAACGACGCGTATCCTGAGCGTAATTCAATTTTAATCTCAACCATAAAGGTATATAGTAACAGCTTTCGGAAATTCTTAATCGAGCTTAATTGAAAATTGATATCATCTTCAGAAAATCTCTAATGATTTGACCCACACTATCAAGGAACTTATAGGGAAACTAATTATAGGGCTAATTAAAAAAGAGATTGAAAGGCTAAAAAGTTGAAGGACGAGGATATGTATCTTTGTTCCTTTTTCTTTACTTAAACTTTAACTAGGACTTCTAAAAGTTTTCATGTAAACTCACCGGCTTTCTTTGTTTTCTAATTATCTCAGAAGGAATTTCAGTATTTTAACTAACAGAGGTAAAAGAAATTATAATTTTTTTTTGTAATTCAAAAATTACACAATTACAAATGTGAATGAATAAAGGTAATGACAAGTGATACTGTATAAGTAAATAAAACAATTTTTCGCCATCAGCTTAAACCATCTGTTTTGAAATCTTTCAGTATTTTCTCTTTATTGAGGATTTTTCTGCTGATAAACTTGCGTCGAGAAAACGTCCAATTACCTCAAGGGCTCCTGACATTCTATTCTGTTGTCCGATCAGCGTAGCGTTATCTTGAACAAGATCAGAGAGACGCACTCACTGTCATTATGCTTCGCTCGTAATTTCCGGAATATCTCACAGCCTGCGACCTGATATTGCACTGGCATTGTGGCTTCCTAGAATACCAAGATTTTGTGTGTACTAAATAGATTCGGAAATTTTCAAATTGCATGAAAATGAAAATAAATAAATAAAATAATATATATTTCTATCTTCAGATTCTTCATTACTAAAAGCGACGCAGAAAAGAATTCATGAAATGGATCTAAATTTGTTTTTTTATAATCTGCTATTATAGTTATAAATTGGGAGCAATGAATAGAATAGAATATGGAGTGAAAGAAAAATAAAGAAATGAGAGATGACTTCATTCAACCTTTATAAAAATGTTTATCGATCCGTACAGGTGAGATACGCATTTCAAGAGGATTTATTTCTCCGCATCTGAAAATGAATGCGAAAATTCACTGAGCTTCTGTTTCTCAGAAACATTAAATAATTTTGATGCAGTCTTGAATGTCGTATTCATGGTCTGTATAAAACATGTGATGCCACCTTTCATAGGTCATGCCTCGTTGCAAGATGAATGGCAAAAATAGAAAGTACGGTCGATATTAATTGTGTCAAGTGCGACCCTCAGCTTATGCGCGAAATAAGACAATGCCAGGAGCACTTCAACATCTGCATATAACTTTGATAATAAAATTCCAAAAATTCACCCCTCCTTCGACTTTTCTTTCTTCGGGGAAGAATTGAGAGAGACATTTTTGAACACGAATCCAATTTCAAGATTTCTGTCCTTAATGAGGAAAACTCAGCCACGACAAATCTCTGTACACGTGAATGAACGTGAAGTAAACACGTGACCTAGAATTAAAAGTGAATGTGCTTGTATGTACACTAGATGTCTCGTTTACAAAGCAGACCTTTGTTCCTTTGTTTCAGCAATTTATCGTCCTCAGCGTACTCGTCTAGCTCGCTTTTCGAGTCACTGACTTCGGGTTCTGATATGCATCTTTATACAATTTACGGTTATTGGAATCCGTATCTATTCGGAGCTTAACTTTTAAAAATAATTTCTTATACTTGACGGATTTTTATGTCCATCAGATGCGTTTTTTTACATTTTCTACTTACTTTATTTGAAGGAAATTACAATATAAAGTTCCACCCCCACTATTAAAATTTCGACATTTTTTTAGAGTTCTGAGTTTCTCTTCAATAGTTCTAGAGTTCCTGATGAGATCATAGAGTTCTAGAGTTATGAAAAAAAGAAATTTTGAAAAATTCAAAATCCTAAAAATTTTAATATCATAGCAAATTTTTTTTCAGAAGTTTGAGGAGCTCTGTTGAGGGCTATAACGTTTTTTGATTAACTCGAAATTAAAAAATCTACGATACTTTTATTAATTAATGTATCACATTTTTAAAAAAGCAATATTTCAGCTAAACTCTTGGAACTCAAAAATTTTTAAATCAACATTTTTTGGTATCTTTAGCTATTTTTTACGAACATTTTTTAGGGTAAATTCGCCGGAACTGTTTTCGAAAATCATCAGGAAATCTAGAAATATGCTAAATCTACTCAGAACTCCTAAAAAAAAATCAATTTTTCAAAGGTCAAAAATATGTGTAAAAGCTATCAGGAATTCTGGAACTATTGAAGAGGAACTCAGAAATCTAAAGAAAATTTCGAAATTTTAATAGTAGGGGTGGAACTTCACAGGGATGAAATTACAATATACGATTATTCATCGTAGTTGGCCTTCGGAAGATGGAGTAGAGTGTGAAGACAGTTTTGAGGCTGGAACCAAGAAAATTCTCTCTCCTTATTCTTGATTTTTTTGTTGGTTTCAGAAAAAGGGATGACAAATGATTTTTTGGTTTGGGCTAAAAAGGATACGCCTGACTTTCCATTTAGAGAATATGATTTATGAATCCGAGTCAAAGAGAAACTTTTTGCCAATTGACATAAAAAAATATCGAATCTGGTGTTACATATTAAAATATATATTATATCTTCGTTAATTTTTAATTATCTGAAAAAGCAACGTGCTCATTATTTAAACACGTATTGAGTTGAAAAGTTTATTATACTGAGATACATTTTTATTTTTTAATTAGGCAAAGTTCAGTTTATTTACTATTGCATTCAATTAAACTTGTGCAGTAGTAAAACAACTGTGAATTTTTCTTTTTCTGGAATAAACTCATTTTCAAATAGTGAATTTGATATATTAATAGCATGTTATTTTAGATGCTCTAGAATTACAATAGTTTCTGAACTCTGTAATTTAGAATTCAGAGTCAATGTAGAAAATCAAAGGACCAATAACTATCAATTTTCCTGAACAACACAGTAATTGTAGAATGGTAATAAATGCATGTGGCACACCACAGAGGACATCGAGGTAATCCAACAACCATAATAAATCTATATATTTTGAGTAAATTACCTACGGGTCAAATCCTAAGGTTCGAAATATATTAAAAAACTGGTTTCATATAGTTTTTAAAAATACTCATTAATTTGAAGGTCATTAGTCCTTTGGGGGCATTAAGTTTTTTTATCTTTGACTTAGTAGGCTCAACGAAGTGTGAACATGGAATGTCCTAAGCAGACTGGGTTCTTAATTGCCAATTTATTGCCTTTCTCGATGAGAAAATCGCCCTCTGAAACTTCCATTTGAAAATTTCTGAGATATTTTCTTCATCATGAGCTCTAGCAACATCTAATTTTGAAGCCTGTTAAAATTAATGACTTCCATTTGATATCCTCTTAAAATCCTTTCATCTATTTTTAAACGAAGCTTCCTGTTAAATATCTTATTTTTAATGATTTGATGCATTTATAAATACAGCAGTGTGTCAATATTCTTTTATTTGGAAAAAAAGAATTTTTACACGTACACATGGATTTTTTTAAATACAAGAAAGTGCAAAAGTCATTGTTTGAGATTCTCTGCTTTTACTGGAATAAAAATCCATTTAATCCTGAGAGCTCGAGTTCTTTTTGTTCCAGACAGCTTAATACAGAAATGCCGAAGGTGAAATTTTATGAACTATGTAGAAATATTTTTAAGTGCTGCTAATAAACTTTATTATGCTTTTTACAATGAACTACTTAATAAAAAAAAGTACTCCATTTGCAATGCAAAATATTTTCAACGGAAATGGATCATTTCCCGAAATTTATTGTCTGGAATATAGCCGCCATAATTAAATTAAATTTTGAGTGATTTTGGGGTATTATTTAAAAATTATGTTTGACTAAAACTTACATATACTACTGAATAATAATTCTGTCTGACTTTAATCTAGTTACGCTACTCGAAACTCGTAACTATTTCTTTCTGTGAGCAATTTAAAAAATCCATTTTATTACCATTACGTAAATTCTAAAATTAGACATCTTCTGTTTTAATTTTTAATTATCTGAAGAATGTCAGAGGCATTTTATTTGGGTCATTAGAGTTTGAATCGATCAATTGTGGATGTGTAGGAATTCTCTGAGGGTTTTGTCACTCGGTCACTCTGTATTATCGACAGCAATGTTAAGGCAGAAAAATATCGAGTTTCCATGAGCTTTTAGATTTTCCTCAACCTCTCTGAAGAACTAGTTGCATTGGTCAACAGATAGCGCCTGTCTCAATCATTTCTGTTGCGAATCAGATCTTGAATATGTTTTTTCATCTTGAATGTTTTTTCAATATCTAAATTAATAAAGAAGTCAATAATTAAAAATATCCTATGCGGTAGGACAAAAATCAAGCTCTTGAATAAGGTCAAGGAAAAAACTGGAAATTAATTTGATAGAATAATGATATTTTTATTGAGTTTTTTACTCTAGGGGTATCGAGAAATAATTCCCGAGAAAAAAGCAAAATTCCTTCATGAATATAAAAATAAATAAACAGTATAAGAGAACTTGAGAATGGTAGTTATTACTCATATATTAATGGGATGTAAAATAATAATAAAAAATATATTGTAAAACTCAAAATTGTAATAAAAATGTGTCGAATGGTTGGAGAAGAAGAATTTTTCTTTGCAAAGTATTATTTATTGTCTGGACGTACGAAGCTAATATTTCATGCTTCTCAAAACATTATTCTTCATTATACTGACTTTCAAGATGTAGCGTTGCCATTCTCGTTGTGTTCACTCTGGTTGCAACAAAGGATGCGGTTGTTAAAAGGTATTAATAATTCCAGACCTGCGCTCTTTTCAAGTCTCCCGTTTCCATAAATCTCTATTCGAGGCACATTTTATGATCCAAATTAACCTTCATTTCTCATCAAGGGAAATTTTGAAGATCAGAACCAATTAAAATAAATAATGATGAAATAAATAAATAAAATTATGAATTATTCTCACGTACATTTTTTATATATTATTTTTCTTTCATTTTTTTTTTCTATACATATAGAGGTCAAATGTACACTCAGGTAGGTATATTTCCAATAAAGTGGAACGAGAGCTTCTTGACACGAAGAGTGGATAACTAGAGCATCTCTTTCGTCAAATATGTTGTCACAAACAGAGGCTCTTTTGCACGCGGTATATGGGATAAGCACGTGACATCGCCGGTTCTGAGCTTTCCGCGCTGGTAAATGCTGTCGAAAGCGCAAGCCCGTTTACAAGTTTAGGAACTAGGTATAATATATATCGCAGCTGCTCGAATCGATGCCGCGCGCCAGGGTTTCCATTCATTCTGATCTAATACGCTTCGCATTTACTACTTCACCAAAGTACTCTTGATATTGTTTCCATTTGCACAATTCCCAAGCACGAAGTCTCAACTTTGCCCGTTTATAGCAGACTATTAACTTCCCGCAGCGAATAATAATCTACATTAGAACTACTTTGCTCCACGCAATAATACCAATTTGCAAAAAAGGAAGGAAAAGCAGATTAGGGAAAAGGAGATCTGTAGGCAGACTAAAAGCGATTTATACTACTTAATATTTCTTAAATTGATTTATACTGCCGCAAACTCACTGTGGCAGACGTATGATGAATTATACTACTTTATAATCCATTTGGATGAGTTACTATAATTTATATAAAGTTCCACTCAGCATATAGAACTATAAGCATAGTACTAATATATATAAGCCTTCTGAATTATTATGGCTGGTATATAGCGCCTTTTACTAATATGTACACTTATACACTTAGAAACTCAGACACCTACACACCAACCCAGTCTGCAGTTTTTCATCATGGACAAGACATCTTGAAGGAAAATAACCTGAAGGGAAAAATGACCTGAAGGGAGTAAGACTAGCTCAGTTCCGTATGAACCGTTGACTGAGTGACAAATAGTTTTATGGACAGAACTTTTAAAGTGCATTTCTGTTTTTGATTCAAAATCAGTTTACAGATTCTTTTCTTTATATATCTAACTCTTTTTGTATAAACCACTGTGCTCTGTCTTACAATAAAATACATTTATATTCTATAGTGAAATTCTGTGTATTTTAATTCATTTTACAACACTTGTGGAAAGGTTTGAGAATTATTTAAACTAATTTATACTCCCTGGTACTCATATTGTCTGACTAAAAATGACCTGTACCACTTGTTATATCTTATATATAACTTTATGTCCGGCACAAGATGACTTGTACTACTTTTTCCTCTTTATTTCTCTGACTTGAAATATCATTTAATTCCTTCCTGATACGAGCCGCGATAGCTTGCCATTTATGGGCTGGTGAAATTGGAAAGAAAAGTTTAATGAAGTTTCTGACAAAACTTAAGATCCAACTGTTTTAATATATTGCTGAGATGGTTCGAAAAGTCAGTGAAATTTAACTGTGTCTTAGTCGAATTCTACTGATTTTCAGTGACTATTTTACTGAAAATTTCAGTGACTTTTCACTGATTCTTAGTGGATTTTCACTGATCCAATTTTAGAAAGCATTAAAACCTCATTGACTATGCGAATGTACATGAAGGTATATTTTTTAATAAAGAGGAAACAAAATTTTTGTTTGATAATTATCTATTGGTTAAAGTGATTTATGTTACTTTACCTTTCATTCAATATGGCTGATTTAAAATTACTTGAACTACTTGAACGACCCAAATCACGTGATACTCTTTTTTTTTGACTTGCAACCACTTGATATGTCTTCTCTTTTGCTTAAAATTACCTTAACTACTTCATATCCCTTCTGCTTGACCTAAAGATGATTTAAACTACTTTATATCCCTTCTTTCTGACTTAAAAAGACTTAAACTACTTGACATTCCTACTGTCTGACTTAATCGATCCAAATCACTTGATATCCTTTTTGTCTGACTAGCAACTGCCTGAACTACTTAATTTATATGTATTCTCTCTGGCTTAACGTTAAGCTGGCTCTACCATGCTACAAAAACGATAAAAAATTAACTAAACAGACTTCTGCTAATGCCATAATTTTAAGCTTATTTAGGGCTCTTGAAATATTAAAGACCGGAAGTGGTCAGATTTTGTTTTTTTTCCTTAAACGTACTGTTGTGCCAGTTTTACGTTACAAAAAGTATCGAAACCAGTAAATAAAATCAAATTTGTTCCCGCAAATAATTTTAGGCTTATTTAGGGCTCTTGAAATGCCAGGGACAAAGTTGAAAAAAAAATTATTTATACAACCATTGTTTAACAAATTTCTCAAATAATTAATATGACCAATTCGATTTCCCTACCAGAATTTAAGGCTCATTTAGGGCTCCTACAAGTTATAAAAAATAGATGAACAAGTCTATGGAACCGATTGTTCCTATTTTTACAATTGTAGGCTCATTTAGGAGAGCCGACTTCCTGTTCTCGATATTGTAGGAGCCCTAAATGAGCCTTAAATTATTTGGGGGAACAAATTTGATTTTATTTACTAGTTTTGGTATTTTTTGTAATGTAAAGCGTGCACAACAGTACGGTTAAGGAAAAAAAAATCTGACCACTTCCGGTTTTTGATATTTCAAGAGATATAAATGAGCCTAAAATTATGGCATTAGCAGAAATCTGTTTAGTTAATTTTTTATCGTGTTTTACAGACAAACGCAATTTTTTCCAAAACAATTTGGAGCCTAAAAATGTTGTAATAAGGGCCTAAATTAGCCCTAAATAATCCCTAAATTCTCATATAAGTTAAATATTAAAATGACAATAGTGTTGAGCCAGCTTAACATACCTCAAAAATTATTTAACCCAAGATAGTCACACCTCATGGGAATTACGTAACAGTCACAGGGGGTGTGTCCCACCCTAATGACTTTCTAACACAGCAGAATTTTGCCGAATTATTTTAGGGGTATAACCAAAATTTAAATTTGTTTTAAATTGACGAAAAAAAATTTTAAAATGTTGCTTTTTTTTACAAAAAATTTGTTCTTGTTGTTTTTTGATACATAAAAAGAAAGTTCTTTTTCCAGTGAATACAAAAGTTTTTATCGGGACTTCAAAAATCATAGGTGGCGTTCGCAGCGGGTCTTTAAAAGTTTTAGAAAAATAAATTTAAGCTAGAAAATAGGCCGGAGTGTAACACACCCCAAGTAACTATCTTGGGTTAAACTACTTGTTATCTTCTCTCTGGCTTAAAATGACCTATACCACTGGAAATCCTTTGTAGCCGACTTAATATGACCTATACCATTTTCTATGGCTTTGTGTTCCATAATCTGCCTTGACTCCTGGAAATCTTTCTTTGCAATGTTCTATATTGCAGAAATATATTATATTTTCTATCTCACAAGCAAATCCTTTAAGAGGATCTCTTTTTGCTCTTTGAGTTTGCACAAATTTGGACCATCCGTTTCATCTGGATTTGGAGAACAAGGCCACGGTCTATCGTCTACCCCGTGGCGCAGTCGCCTTGACAACGGCGCGGTAGTGCCACGTGCATGTGTGCGCACATTACGGCGTTATGATACGATGGTGTGCAAGCTAAGCGTGCAAGCGAGAACTCCCGGAAACCGACGAAGGGAGGTTCTTTGATGGGGAAAGGAGGGAGGTTGTGGGGGTGAAAATGGGGTATACCGGGTGGAATACGAGAGAAAACCGCTACGATGTACCGCAGTAGGGGTAGCGAGCTCTGAGCTACCTCCCCCCGTGAAAAACGTCATTGGATACTGACGCATGGTTGACGCACTCACCATCAGTGGCACACGTTTTAATCCCTTTTTTTTGTGTCTCCCGTCACAGCGTGCGCGTAATCCGGCACCGGAAATGCAGATTCATTTCCTGACATCTAGAACTAAACATGTCCTTGAAAACATGCGTTTCGTCATTTGAAAATTGTGTCTAGAGTGTTGTGAGTGTGCGAGGGAATCAACTGACAAGATCATAATCAGATAATCAGAGGAGCCAATGATATGGCTAATGAAAAGTTTATAAAGAAACAGAAAATTTGTTAATGACTCAGGAGGAAAGAAGATTTATTGATCTGTTATAAATCACTTCTATGAAATTATTTTTGAGAAAATGGTACGAGTGTTCAAGATCAGGATTCTGAGAAGCAATATTATGGCTTCTTTGCACAATCTCGAGTTTGTGGTTACAGTTGGAGAAATGGATTCCCGGAGGGTCTTGATCACGTGATTAACGAGGAATGGTGTTAATATTGCAAGAGAGTAATTTCAGTTTGATTAGCCAACGGAATTCGCACTCGGTCGGTTGTGCTACCATGTCCGTGACCTTGGCTCTGCCCCGTACCAGCAGTATGTTCGTCGATACAATTTCCTAGCCGTGAAACACTCGGAAAAATTCTCTACCTTTTGTGAAAAGAATTGATGATTCAATGAGTTCATAAATTGAATGTCTCTTTGAAAGAATTAAATACTGGAAGATTTTCATGAAATGCTAATTTGTATTCTAATCCCTGTATTCTAATCACTATATTTTATCATCAGAGAGCTCTGCATTGTACCTCGTGATGTGTCCTTGATGTGAATCGATACAAAACAACACTAGTGGTTAGTCGCTTCTTTTTATCGATAGATAAAAGTTAAAGTTGAGAGACCAAATGTTGCATAAAGTTTACATATCTAGTCAGAAGTTGTTGATCAGGTTGTTGTTATTGTTGCATTGAAGAAGATTGTTATGTTGAAGACTTGTTGACATGTTAGCCTTGTGCCAAGTTGTTGAAGAGCCACAGAAGTTCGAGCATCAAGTGTTAAGTGAGAAAATATTTATCCGAATTTCAAAAGAATTTTAGTGAAAAGTTTAAATCAAAAATCGAATCGCCGTCAAGTAGGTAATAAGTTTTTTTATTCAAGTCTCGACCGCTATTGAATTCACGCCTTGCATCCCAGGAGAGAATTCACTTTGATAGCATCGAAGTAGCCAGAATCAATGCAAATTTAATTAAAGAGGGTCATAGGCGAATTGCTCAAAGATATCAGTGAATACGGAGATGGTATGAATTTCCGGAGTGGTGAATTCTTGGAAAAATAGAAGATATTGTGAACAAGAGAAAAAGGAGAAAAATTCGTAAGCAATATTTCTCTCGCGAATTTTTCTTATCCAATATTTCTCAGGTTGAATTTCAAAAAGAAAGAGATTGAAAGTGAGAGGAATTCATCGTGGCGATAAGGCGTGAGCCTCGGAACGATCTTAGGGGATCAAATGCTTCCTCGGAGCCCTTAATTCAAATGGGAAGTAAAGAATGGGATTACGAGGAACTTCCGGAAGTGGCGACAAATGTGGTCTCGACACCTGCGTCGACGCCACCTAATATTCCGAAAACACAATCTGCACCGAGAGTTTATTTTCAAGCAGAAAATCTGCCTTCTATCAGGAGAAGAAGCAGCGCGAGGCAGTTTGCTCCTCATTCTTCTTACAGAAGGAGGAGCAGAAGTATGAGCGCTTGGAGCGATCTTTCCAGAGCTTCGTTCAAATTCGAAGAAAGGTGAGAAACATGCATTCAAACTCCTTTCAAAATATTAAAAAATAAATAAAAATAATTCTCTTTAAAAAAATATATTCAATTCTATGTTGCAATGCAATTATTTTGTACAAAGGCCAATTAATCACAAGTGCAATTTTATAAAAAGACATCCATTAGTAGAAAGGTAAATTTTGGCAAGAAAATGAGGTCGCAAAGTTGAATACCTATTCAGAAAGCTGACCTATGAATGAAGCAGAAAAATAGTAATTAAAAATATTCACATAAATATGTGTCTTCTATTTCCAGAATAAATCTGAACGGTTTAAAAACTTTAATCAAAGGGGAATGAGAAATGTTGCATAGTGGTAAAAATAAAATGCTGGTATAAAATCGGGTGAAGATGGGACATAAATGCAAAGCACTTTGTAAGCTATTCAGCATAAGCGATACAATTTCGCTGAAAACAATATGCTCGTTAGATAACAACAATTATCATTTGAGAGATTTGATGTCATAAAAATTACGTCCACGATGAAATTAATTATACACTCCTAAATGGGCTGGTATGTAATTATCATAAAAGGCCTATTAAAAATAATGAAATGTAATTATTCTACCGTATTTTGATGAAGAAATAAACACAAATTATTCTAGTCAGTTTATAATATAATGCAGAATTATAGTCAATTTAATAAGTAAGTCTGTACCGTATTTGTAAATCTAGGATGCGTATTAAGTTAAATTAGTTCAATCCATAAATGAAATTTATGAATGAAATTAAGCTAAAGATTAAATTCGATAAAACAAACAGATAAATGTTGCTGAGATTAAAAATTTCTGTTAAGAGTTTCAGTATCTATTTTATCGACAAGATTCAATGAAAGGCGATGGAATTCATTGAGAAACAGATACCAATCCTCAAAGGAATCTTCCCGCTTTCGAGACTTAAAATTTATTATTACACATTCCCTATAAATCTAGGGTAAAGAATAGCCTTTTCTTCGATGTTAAACATAGTACTATACTATAAAATACATTTAAAAAAAAATATAAAAGATTTTTTAAGATTTTTTATTAGACTTAAAATAATAGTTGCACTATCTGTAATATATGTTTTGACGAACATATAATTACTATCACAATATTTAAAGGAGAAAAAAATGTCCACATTTGACGTTTTACTGGAAAATTGATGTTTGATATGTACCAAGTTCTCGTTTCAAGCTTGGTGGCATCATGACATAAAGATATATGTATAGTTATATATAAACATGCACTTTTGTATAGTACATATTTCATGTTGACTTAAAACTCGTCATTTTTATGCACTCGTGCTTTTTCATAACTATGGCAAATGTAAGTTGCAGAGAAACTCCAAAGTGCTCTTCCATGTTTTGATTATAAGACAAGTTTGTAATTTCTTATGGAAATTTATGTAAAACTATGCGAAACTTTTTAGAACGTTTTTTTTTAGAACGTTTAGTTCAGAATTCGGAGAATAATTAGCTGTTTATTATTGTAAAGTGAGGCATGTGTGTGTTAAAAGTTTAATATATATTTTACGACAGAAAAAGTTTCGCTGAGTTTTTTTGCCGAACTTAAACCGACTTGTGGGAATCACTTGCGAAAAGGTACATCTGGGCTTAGGGAGTTAATTAAGTGGTTTACTTTACTTGGCATCAAAGAAACTTTAGTTCTAATTATTAAATCAGGTAATGTAGCACACTTTTATAATTTAAATTAATAAATTACCTAGGCAAATTAATGAGTGCAATTTGTTCTCTCAGTCTTACATTCTCTATTAAACAAAATAGAGAGAGAGAGAATTTAAGAAAATTATTCTAACTTGAATTTGAAGCTGTGCAATTTTAGTTTAATGGGCGTTTAATAAATGTGAATGTTAAATGTGTAGTGGCAGTAGTTTAACTAGTTTTAGTCAGACAATTATGTGGAGTTGCAAACCACTTATCTGACATGAAATGACACCTTTACTGCAATTATCTTCTCGTCATTTACTCCATTTAGTAAAATAAGGGAATTTACTCTTTAATGTTACAAAGATTTTTTTTATTTTTGCTGCTTTTCAAGAAAAGCTGTAAAAAATTGAACGACAGTTGTTCCATAAAAGGAATTTTTTCTTATTCTTAGGAAATAAGAGTTTTATTTACGAGAGAACTTTAGCTCCGTCAATTGTTCCTCAGATACTTTTTTTCTTTGCCCTTGGGAGAGAGACAAGTTGTGGACAAAAATTTCATCATGATTTAGTGGCAATAAACTTAGAGTTTGATAGTAATTCTCTAACTCAAAGTGATTATAAACTGATAATGGTGGCAAAGTTGAAATATAGGTCATGATGCTTCTAACATTTCCAATGTAATATGGTAGTCAACTTGGTATTGTTTTCTAGCATTTCGATTGAATTTAAAAATTATATGTTATTTAGATTAAGTATGTCAGAAACAGTATATTTCTAGAAAAAAACTCTTTGCGCAGTTCAAAGAGAATGAGCCGCAGCATTTTTCTATTTATATTCCATGGTAAAATAGTAGAACAAATTCATTTTAGTTAGAGCACTACATGCAAATGAGAAAAGCTCGAGCGATGTTTAAAGGAATGTCACAATTTTCCTCTATCTATATCTAAGGCTGCAGACTCTTTCGTGATCTTGTCTTTCATTTCCATATAGAAAGCATTTTATCTCACCATTTTTTATCAGGTATATATCATTCTTTAAAGAAAAGCATGCACTTTGAATATAGAAGGAATTTTATTTTAGAGTCACTTAAAACATGAATATTTAATATACTTATAATATATTTAATATTAAATATAAATAATGTTTTTTCATTTGTTTCAGGTGAGTAGTCTCTCAAAGAATATGTGCGAGGTTGCCGATTAAAAGTTAGTGAGTAATTCGTTTATATTATGACGCTCAATTCGAATCTAAATATGTTGAACGTCCATTAATAATATATATTGTCTTTGGGAGATAATAATTACTGATAAAAGCATCGTTACTCACACAATTATAGTGATCATGTAATACATATTAGCATCTATCGATTTCTGGTACAACAAGTCACTCCATGTAATGGAGCCTTCTATTATATTAAACCATCCATACAATTTTGGTTTAAATATTAAACATGAAGAGGTTGAAATCATTAAAGCTCTGCAAAATCAGTATTCTGATCTGTTATAGTTTATAAGAAATACATGAGAAAAGGCACTTTCTGAAGTAAAAAGAAATAAAAAGAAATCAGGAGGAAATTAATGAGATCTAAGAATATACCTATCTTATTTATGTAGGAAGAAATATCGCAAAGCAGATGCCTCGTGAAAGATAAAAATAAATGAGTACTCGCAAGGATCGATAATTTAATCAGTTCATCTACCACTTCATTTTTTTGGGAAATAATTCTTGTGTCTCCTGTCAAAGAGAACTAAAATGAATTTCCTTTTCGGCCAACTAATATCCGATAGTGGTTTGCGATGTCGTTTTCTGTGGCATAGGAAACGGCCTTTATCATTTATACGTTGGTGTTGATTTTGCATTTAAACGGAAATTAGTTTGCGGTAAAACAAGTTTTTACATATTCGTGCCTTTTCACCATTCTCCTCATAAATTTGTATTCCAATCCAGAAAAATTGAAATGATTGCACAGAGGCAAGTGCCAAAAAGCTCCTCGCGTGAAAGGTCGAATAAAATGAATATTGAACTATTGTAAAATTTACTATCCCCTTATGAATACAAATTTGCATCTCCTGTTCATGTAAATTAATATAATTCTCCACAAAGACATTAATTTTTCAAGTCTCTATAGTAATCCAAATCTCTCTTTTCTCTTAAAATGATGACAGGATTTCTGTCTCTAAATCTCTGGAGATAATTTATTATCAGTCGACAAAGGAAGATTCATGGCAAAATGATTGAGATTTGAGTCGGTAGATACTTTTTGAGTATCGTCGGTAATATAGTTACCAGGAATTTTTTACCCCAAGGAAACACATAAGCCTAAGAGTTTTCCTTTCTCTTGTACCGACCGAGTTGGTTGAAAACCCCTGGTTTCTGCGAACCTCGTATAGGTGCTACTCTAATGATCCTTCACTTTTCATCCCCCTAAAAATAAGAAAAGTCAGAGGAAAAAGATTTTAGATTGATTTTTCAAGCTGAAGTCAGTTATTAGGAAGCGAAATTAATTTTAAAAATTGGATTTACCCTTTTCCTATATAGATTATCGAAATTGAACTCAAATTCGTCTTGAATTCAGTTGACGACTTGATTTATGGTTTTAAATTTAAATAAGGAACCACTGAAATCTTCTTCAGTCTCCTTTAACCCCCGAAGAGCATTATGCAAATTTCACGAGAGTTCCAGTTCACTCTGAGAGTTATATAAATCTCTAATGCACTATTAAGAAACCTGAAAAGAAAATTTCTGCGTTATTTGGGTAATAGCGGTGAGTCTCGCAGATTCATAGTAATTTTGTCTTTCTCTTTTTAAAAACATTTTTTATTTTACATTTTACATTTTCCTCTCATCATTTCGAAAGCTATTATTTGTATCTCTTTCCTCTAAGAACCTTTGTGGCACTGATGACAATGAAAACGATTTAGAACTGCATCTCTTTTAATGAAAAAGCTACTCTCTAGTTTTTTTTTCAAATGAGCAAAGACTGCCTTTTTTTCTCTCACTCTAATGGATTATTTAAACAACTTTAAGAAAAATTTTCCAGCATATTTCAACGCTAAAGCATTGCATTTACTGATATTAATTCAAATTAGATGTAAAATATGTATTCAAAAATAAATAAAAACATTTTAAGGATCCTTGCATATAGTACGTGGGTTAATGGATTCTAGATGTTTTTAATTATAATTCTATGCACGTGGTAATTTCTAATTAGAATAATCGCGGGGTGAAGCGCTCTATGAAGCCTTCCCTGCCAAGGAATTTAATGAAATACTTATCCTCGACCACCCAGGAGACTCTGTACTTCTGACCTGAAAAACTTTTCTTCAGGATTTCATTCTTATCTCTCAAAATTTTATTAAAAATGACGCCCAAATATCAAGATTTAAAAAAAAATCGAATAACATTATATTTTTAGCCTAAATAAATTACGATGTTTTAATCCCTACTAAATTTGTAATTTGAGAGTGTTTCTAATTATTATGAGGCAGTCTATAAAAAGCCTAAACTTTGTATTAGTAACGAGCATAGCAACGGAAATTATAAGCACCCAAGATCCTGGAATTAATTTTCGCGAAGTCAGATGAAGAGAAGGTTTCACTACGTGACAGAAATTTAATTATCGCTTGAAATTTCCCTCTGTTGATGGAAATGCGCTTAAAAAGGCAAAAATTACTGTTATCTTTCTGGAGAACAAACAAAATAGTTTAGTGAAAAATAAATTAATGGTTCTTTCTCGTGTTCAGGAAAAGACGAAATAATTGTATACCAAAATATTTCGCTAATGAGACTAATTAGGGTTAATAGATCAACTTTCAGTGATCAATATTCCTACAATAAAATTATATACACGCAATAATAATATTTACGTTATTTTTAGATGTAGAATAGTAATAAATACTTAATAATTCTGATATTAATTTTAAATTATTAACAGAGAGACCTTTGTTGAATGGACCTTGTCGGTTTAAATTACACAGGGCTGTAATCCTGTCCATCTCGGTTGGTTTAATAATCACCGTAATAACAGCGAAACGAACTTTCATTCTAATCTGTCGGGATAGAATAAGGATAATTTCACTTTTTAATTTGAAGGATGGAAGGGTACTGTAATCTGGCAATTGTGGTGAGACGAGGGTTGTAGTGCTTAGAGTATTTCTGAGGTCTTAGAGGAATTCCCCTGCGTCACTCAACGTGATAGGTCGATTTACTTATCTTAGAATAAGCGATTACTTCAGTACAGGTCGCCAATCACTGCAAATTTTATGAGGCAAAATGTGATTAGGATAGTCAAACCGTTCATCTAAATCACTTTAATTTCAATTCGGGGTTTATTTCAAAGTATTTTCTGGTTATTTTGCATCTAAAATAATTGTGTCATCGCACTGACAATTAATAAAAATATAGGTCAGAGATGCTTGCATTACATCTTCTCTCAAGAAAGATTTTAACGCTCAAAAAAGCTCCACAGAGATTAGAACAGTACTCGGAAGAGGTAGCTTTCCTACGAAGATTTACAGTCATTTTCTTTCAAGAGAATCTTCTCAGATATATATATATATATATGTACATTTCCTTTCTACTTTTCAGTACATCCTAAAATTTTTTTGCTTACTATATACTACATACAGGTCACAGATATTGTAAGTCAACTGTAACTTTATTTTATGTAATACAAATTTCTATATATTTTTTATTAGCCTAAAACTGATGTAATAGGATGCCGCTAACAAGGTTCGAGAATCAAGGATAATTATCTTCTTGTGTCTCCTGAGGATTAAATTAATCGCCTAATCTCCAAAGCAAACTTTGGGGATGGTCCGCCCCTAACTCTTAAAAATAATTAACACTATAAAGCTAATTATAATTCTAAAAATAAAAATAAAAAAATCATGGAGTACAGTGTAAATATTTTTATAAATTCAAATCACTCAGATATATTGATGCGGCTTTCAGTGGAAAAAGGAAAGCGATCATGAATCCACTGAGAGTATCTGCAGGAAATAGCACACAATATTAACACCCCTTTGTTGAGTTTCACGTAAACTTCGCTTGAAAGACAGATTCCAAAGACCCCACATTCTGAGCGTGGGTTTAGCAAATACTTCTGGCAATCGATTTCCATTTATTTTGCCCCATTGCGAAACAGTTTCTACCCATAAAAATCAGACAAGTCGATAAAATGGCCTGAAAAAAGTTAATTGTCTACTTTTCCTCAGTCCAGGCGCTTTAAAATATTCACAGCTTTATTACTTTCTTCGCAGCCTTTTGTGCATATTGATTTATCAATTCGCGAAAGTAAATTTCTGACTCAACCAGATAAGATCTAAGTTACAAATATTCTCGTTTTCATTTTCTCATTATTACATTTTCCAAAATACATACCTTTTTTGAAATCCCATTGAAAAAATATTGCAGATAACTCTTTATTCACTTAATCGATATCCCATTGACGTTCATTTTAATTTAGCTCGGGAAAAGGAAATCAATCATCCTCTGCTTCAAAATTGAATAGAGTAGGGATCAGTGAATAATAACTGCACGTTTGTGAATAGGTTTTGATAGATTTTTTTTGTGCTCAGCTTCGAAATAACAGAGAAGCTGACGAAATGCGAGATTTATGAGGAAACTAGATTTAGCTTTAAACTTTAAGTAAAGATTCTACAGCTCACTTTCCACAAATCTGAAGATCTAACCCCCACCCCCCTTTAATTCGATAATGCTCCTGAGGAAGATGAAATATTAAATTGATCTCGTCTGTCCTTTTATCCTGAATCGAAAATCTGCTCGAAGTAAATGAGACGAGAAATCGAAGGACAGTGTGGGAATTTATAATAGCTTGCGGCTGTGTCATTTATCTTCTTCGTTAAAATTCCTTTTGCGAACTGTGTGGGCTTAGAGAGTAATCGTGCTTCCTATATCAAGATATGGACCCAGACTTAAATTAAAATTGTAGAAGAAAGTGAATTTTTTGCTTCATCTAAAGGGAAATGAAAGGATAATATAATAGAAAAGGCAGAAGAATATATATATATATATATATTGATAAACATTAATATAATTGACTTTTGGGTAGGCTTTTAACTCGCAAAGTAATTATGGTGTCTACCTCGATTTACCAACTTTGGTTAACCGTAAACCATTATAGAAGGAAACATAACGTAATGAATGCTGAAAGCACAAACTACAATTTAATTTAATTTTCTCCTGTTAAAATTCTTATTAACATTTCTTTAATAATCGATATTATTCGGCCTTTTGTAGCAGGTGAAGTTACTGATACGTTTCACTCAAATTAATTGATATAACCGGAGCGACCTTATATTATATGTATCTGAAAACTGACATTTAATAAAAACACATTGTTTTAATTGGAATAGAATGACAACCAGGAACAAGATTCTTATTTTTACCATCCGGAATTAATAGTCTTTTAATTGAAAAATAAAGTAGAACAGTAATTGCGAAGGGAATTATTACATCCCTTCTCTATTTTCTGAACTGAAAATAAATATATTATCGTCTAAATTGACAATTTTTATGGCTAATGGAGATTTTATTTGCAATTTTGTTTGTTACTAACAAATTAAGCAGATTAATTGAAGAGAATTCTCTTTTCTGATTTCTGCCTGCATTATAAGAATTCAGTTTTCGCGCGTCGATCCGCGCATACTTGACGGAAGTCTCAACCGGGAGTCTTGTACCTCCGGATAATATTTCCGTGCATGGGACGAAACAAGATATTCTTAACAAGTTTTTATTACACTCTTCAATTGTTTCGGGCGTCTGCGCCTGGTAGGGCCGAGCGCGTGTAGGAAGCGAGATAGTCACCGAATCGGGAGGAGTAACCGGGGTGGTAAAGTCTGCAGTCACCTCCGAGCCGTCGAGCCGTCGCGATGCGGGTGGCCAGTCCGACATCTTGAAAGCTCGTGGTACCGACCACTTCCATAAAAACATTATCACAATTACCATATCAAGGCCCCACCTCTATCAAAAATCACTAAGCGCTTTCCAATTTAATTCCAAATCAAATTTCCCTCAAGTTATACTCGAATTAAAAAATTTTTAAATTTAAATTCAATTCAAACCGGATGCTAAGTCCTCCGCTCATATGACTTGCGCAGGTCACCACGTGATCAGCGACATCCTGTAAACCCAAACTCGTGAATAAAAACAACCTTCCATCTAAAAAAAAGGCCAATAAAAAAAGTTCTTCAAATTAGGTTCACTCAATTTTTTAGAAATCGAGGTTCCAAGTTTAATATAGCTTCCAAATTTTATTCATAAAGAATCCTCTAAACTCTAGTCCTCTAAATCCTTTAGAGTTTCTAGTTTTTTAAATCGAATTTGAATTTCGAGCGGGAAAAAGGGATTGGTGGCTGCAGATGGCGCGCACAAAAGGTTTTCTACTTGTGCAGAGAAAAAAGTCCCGAAAGGGTCACCTGCATCGGAGAAATCAAGGTATTGAGAAAAATTAGGAGACAGACATGTATTAAATAAATAAATGCAATATATGAGGTAAATATAAAAGGAAAGAGAGAAACGAAACTCCGCAAATAAGGAAGATTTCAAAAGGAGATAAATCGTGAATCCAAAGGCGATTATCGAGATATGGCATATTGACGTAGGACAGGATCCTTTCCAAACATTTGATTACACTGCAAGGCAAATCCGATTAGCAAGGACGATATTATTTCCTTTTTAGAAGGAAAATTTGAGGAAGGTAATTTTTTATTTGAAAAATTGAAACTACAGAAGTTGGGGGGCGCTCAACTCAAGGCCGCCATATTGAAACCGTCAACTCCAGACGTTTATTTTTTTTAAACTCCGGTTTAAAAGAAGAATATTTTTTACCCAAGGCCAGTTTCTTCAAGCTTCTCAAGCCACGCAGCTCTCAGCGCAAGAAAAAAAGTTATAAATTAATTCAGTGTTTATAGTTGTCGCAGAAAGGGAGGAAGCGTATAAAATAAGAAGAGAGAAAAAATAATAATTGATAATATTAACTAAGAAAATTATCAGTAAAATTATAGTTTTATACGTGTGGGTAATCGAATAAGGTTTCAAGGTAATTAAAATATGTGGGATGAAGAGTAATTTGTTGGTTGTTAAAATTAAGATGTCAGATATTTCTTGATTGTCGATGCTTATGGTAGCTACGCTTTAACTAGTTTAACTGACTAGTGTACACAAGAAGGATGCGTGGAGCATCGAAGTACTTCTAGTCAGAATTAATTAACAACGTCAGGAACTAATGAATGTTCTCAACTCTGTGAATCGTGACACAGGGACACTTCACATAAGACCAATAAAGTCTATCAACATCCGCTTTGGAACCCACACCATATACGTCAGAAATGCAATGAAGATCTTTCAAATGAAAAGGGTTCAATGGTAAATAAGATTTTCTCCGTAAATTTATAAAAAATTTATAATTTTATTTATTTAATATCCTTTTAGTTTTATTGATTTCAAATTAAATTATAATATTTTTTGATGGAGAGGGTTTCTAATAAACTATTGAAGAAGTGGAATTAAAATATTATCCAGAAGTATATTTCCCCTCTTGCTTTCCTTATGAATTATTCATAAAAGTTTGAAAAAAGAAATTCTCAATCACGAAATTAATTCTGGACAGTGGAGGAGCAGATTGGAAATATCTACTAATCTGCCTTCACTTTTTTCAGTAATCCCTCCTGTCATTTTGCAATCTGCTTTCACAAAAAATAATATCGCAAATTGAATCGACCTTTCCTATAATCAGTATTTAGCTTGTTGATGTATTGATGTGTGAAATTTTGAATCTCATTTGCTTTTGATTGTCCAGGGAAATCTGTCTCAATAAAGAATAGATAGAAAAATTTTTTCCGGTTAAATTGAAGCTTAATTGAAGGACGTTATTGATTCTGGTACAATAGTTTAAAATTGACGAAGTATAAATGATAAAATTACAACTTTATTAATCACAGCTTTTCATACTAATTGCCAGAAATTTCTTTTAGGAAGCATTTACGTTTATAAAATTCATGACAATTTTTAAAATGAATCCTTTGAAAGCTTTATCACTCACACGTATTTTGTGGTCACAATATTTCCTGACTTACGTAGAGCGAACTTGCGTCATAAAAATGATAGGTACCTAATCACATGTTGGTCAATATATATATAAATATGGTTCAATATATAACGATCGAATTCAAGGCTTCGACTCTACGATATTAATTTACCAGGCTCCAGCGATTGATAAGCTGGTATTATATTTTCTGGATCGCTTTATCGCAAAAATTAAAACCTAAAAGTAATAACATAAAAGCAATAATATAAAAGCAATAACATAAAAGCAATAACTCGAAATAGCTCGAAGTTATCTATTGTTAGTTAATTTAAAAACGACTTCAAAGATTGTAGATTTAGAAAGTTTCGTAAAGTGTGGAAGTGTATCGTTAGGAAATTTCCAGCATTCTAAATTAGAAAACTTGAACACAACTTTTTCTATCGATTGAAAGTAATTGGAAAGAAATTTACTGGACGTATTGGACCGTTAAAAGTTACGAAAGTAGACAGAATTCAGACGCCATAAGAACTTAGAATGGCGTGAAAATGCTCAAATTGGTGAAATTTTAATCCTCAAATCGAAAAACTGAACTGAAAATATTTAACCGAGTTCGAAATTTATTTTTTGTTTACGTCTTTCTCTGATGCCAAACCTTTCTTTTACTCGGGTCAAATGAATCGATAAATTTAAGCATTTTCACTCAACTCTATTCAACAGGTGGAATGAAGATTCACAGACATTGATAAATTACCACGCACTCGATAATTATAAAGACTATATTATGAACACCGTTATTTTATTAAACCATGTGTACTGAAAGAATTATCTGATTCAACACAAATAAATGATTGTGAATACAAATGAGAAAATAAATAAGTAAACAGGATATACATAATTCAAAAAGAGCGCATGTATATAAAAATGGGGAAAAAGATTCGTAATAAAAACAAGTATAATATTTTTGATATTAAGATTAAAAAGATAGAGGCGAATAATAGAGGAAAAATTGTATCTCGACTCTTCCAGGTCTGCAAATGACACTGTGCGTTAACGAGATATTGAATTTCTTGGAGACTTCCCTTTTATTTATCAGAGAGATTTATGGAAAAAATGAATAAGTAAAGAGTTGAAGGGTTGCGTATGTTCAAAGGAACGTGAAATTGGGACGCTTCCTCGATTACAGGATACATCCGTGAAATCAAGAGAGAAGTCGAGTTAACGCGGTAATAAGATATTGAATTGACTCGTTCGGTTTAATCAGTGCGAACCCGACAATTCCTGATGTAATTACTGAGAAAGTCGACGGGGCGCCAGAATCTTCATCGAGCTAATTCGTCTTCGATGTTGTCGGTGGCTCTTTCCTCAATGAAAAGAAATAGTCTACGTGGATAAATAGTATTGCACATAGGCTTACCGTAAGTGTCTTTCAAATGACCTCGAGCATTGAAACAGATCTTATCTGTAACACAAATTTACAGATTCCCCATTAAGTAAAGAAACATGGAGATTTATTGGCCTGGTGTATATAAAGAAGAACATTTTATATCAGAAATAAATCTCAACATAATATTGCCTTGAATTATAAACCCCTGGATTTACATTCTTCTATTAGCATTATTACAAGTACAATTTTAAAAATGTATATAATAATAAATGTCAAAGGAATAGAAGAAAGCGCGTGTCTTTAAAGTTGCAAACTTTCTTGACTTCAATGAATAAATTCCTTCGACAAATTGCACCTCACACGCACACAGATCGGGAGTTCTAATTTTATTTGTACTGTTTCGCGAATGACCGTGAAATACTTGCGTGTCATGAACACTGAGGACTGAGAATATGTAACGTAAAACTTCTTGAGATATGCAAATTGTACCTTCATTTTTCATTTATTGAATATTTCATATTTATAATTAAAGGAAAAGAGAAAATTGATCAAACTTGGCAGCAAGCTTAGAGATTCCATTCAGGTTGCTAAAAGTGGTCCATTAATTTTTCAGTGGCATTTTAAAAATCGCTTCGAAAAGCGATAAACATTTATGACTTGAATAAGGTATCTTTCTTGCCCTTATCAAATATGGATTTGTTGTTACACTGACATTTTATTAGCATTGTATAATGTCACTGCAATGTTACGGCAGAATCCATATATATATATATATAAAAACTTATAACTTATTTAAACTTTCCCAAATTTAATTAATAAATCGATGCGCCTCTGGCCAGCTAATTGAATAAACAGGACATGGAGCTATAAGTACATATAGCAATGTAGATTATTTAGATTTTCGATAATTGTCAATTTCACATGTAGGTTATTCGAATTTTCAAACAGAATATCAGTTTACAGATTCAAATTATAAGAATAAGAATTTCAAATGAAAATTACCAAGAGAGAAAAAAATTATTCATCATTATTTATAATCAGACCTAATGAGGCGAAGAAAAATAAGTGACCTAGAAAACATTTCGAGGGGTTCATTTCCCGCGTGAATGATACAAAAATTTGTTGATGTAAAGTAATGACAAGAATCTTGGGGTTAAGAAAAATAACTTAATAATAATGATGCATGAATGGACCCTCAAAAGAGCTTCTCAAATTTACATATGCTTTCGCAAAAAGATCACCTTCGCAATCTCATCCCTTAATCCATCACTGACACCATAAAGTCAACGCGTACAGAATACTAAAAAATTTACCTCCATCTCAACTCTCGAACGCTCATCTCATTTTCTTAAAGCACATTTGAAGTATAAAAAATAGAATTAAAATGTAAATGTTTAGACTATGACTATAGCATAGAACTTTCCAAGAATCTCTTATTGAAAATTTCTCAATTTCGACTGTGATTTTCCCCTTGGAAATCCTAGGATGGTACTTTAAAATGCAAACGAAGAAATTGCTACAGAATATGTAAGGGGGAAGAAGTAAGATGAAAAAAGTGATAAAGAGTAAGGAGAGAAGTAGAGGACAATTTTTTACGAATTCGTATCCAACTCAAGTTACGGAAGACTCTATTTTCAAATAGCACAAGTAAATTGAATAGCAGTAAACTTCGCACCAAGGGAGATCTTCCCACATGAATATCAACGAACCCGAAACATTAAGTCTGCATAATGCGGTCACCAAGCCAAGAAAATTGTCTACGTGCGTAAATAAAAAACACGCATTTAGGTACATCTCTTTAATAAAAAGAAAATTGATGGATTTATTGTAGAGGGTGGATAGCTTTTTTTATCCTCACTTTTTTTTCTCTTTACTTTAACGAGACATTATTCTCAACTTTTTCGTGACATAAATGAAAAATAAAAAGGTTAGGGTTTGATTTATGAAGTATCTTTTTGAAGAATTCCTCATGTGATTTTTGCAGGTAAAATAGAAGTATGGAATAGGTCTGTAGACTGAATAGTATTACAGAATTTTAAATGCTTAATATATCTGGATTTTGCACGTCTTGTCTTTCCTCATATGGTATCCGAGCCATAACTTTGTCACCTGAAAACCCTTGAAGTCGAACGTGTAAGTCAGAGTGACATATTGCAGGATCGAGCTTCGAGAGCTTTCGAAAGTCGAGATTTGTGGGCGATAAAGATCATCACGATAGCGAAATCCAGGAAACTAGGGAAGTCTCTTTTTCCCATAAACAGTATTTCAATACAGATAATTTGAATATTTTAAAAGTCCCTTAGATATTTGCCAAATTATGTTATTAATTAAAAAATATAGTCAGTAGAAGTAGATCCGTATTGCGAACTATTCAATTAATTTTCTCTGAAAAACCACCACAGCTTCAAAGGATGTTGTGGCTTATAAAAACAAAACTTTTGTGGTTTTTAACCTGCAGTATATTTTGTTTTGTTAAACAAACCCACGTTTAAAATAAAGTGATTTTCTCCACCCTCGGAAAACACATTTTTAACAAATAATCGCTGGGGCTTCACAAGAAGAAATTTCTATAAAAAATTATTTACTCACGCTTTTTATTTAATTTCCTTCCCAACACTGTTTCTCGACCACGAAAAATATTTTTGTTTCTGTAAACACTGTTAGTTCTCGGTAAATAAACAAATGAAATCTGGACGCAGTGTCTAAATGTATTTTCAAGTTACGTCGAAAATAATTCGTTCAAAGTCCACGTTTTTTTAGCCAAGCATCGAATCTCTTTTTTTATCGATCGACTTTGAACTATATGTTATACTCCATAAAAGATTCTCTAGATTTAATACAATATATATGTGAAAGGAGGAGATGGTAATATTTACAAACTAAAAATAAAAATGTTATAAACAAAAAATAAAATGATCTGTACTCTCAGCGTTATTGAAATTCTCTAATGTGTAAAATCGAGCAAGAGGAAAATTTTGAAACATTTTATCGAAATAACACACCCATCTGTCAGAAATATTTATTTTTACAATTACCGCACATTCATTTCTGATAAAAAGAGAAGCTTCAAATATCGGTTAAAATAATTCTCATATTGTTTAACTTCTAAAAATATTTGCTCCAGTTTTTTTCTAACAATGTTGATTTAAAAAAACCATACCTTCTCGACATGCAATTTACGAAATTAAAAGAAGTTTAAATAAAGGGCTTTACCTGAGTCTGGGGGTTAATTAAGTTCTTGGCAAGTTGTGAAGACTGCTTACTAAGTTAGATTCGAATTTTCTGCTTCACAAAGCGTTTCGTTTCTTTTTTCGAAAATATACTAATGTTACATCTTTAATCGGAAGTTTGTATTAGTATTATTGTTATTATTATTATTATTATTATTAGTATTATTATGAACATAGAAAATTTGTGCTAGAAATAATGATGCATCACTTATATAATATACTAATAAGTTATTCATTACAAGTTGATCAAAGCTCATTAAAGCTGATCTTGAATTTGTATTAATCAAATGCAATGGGGATTGAATAACCAATAATGCACTCATTATTTAGGGATTATTTATGTATTCTAAATGACGAAATGCAGATTAAATTACTAATTAGTATTCGGATCATGCTCTGATAAATATATCTAGAATGTTCTCTCCCTTATTACTCTTCTCCTTCTCAAATCTTCGGATTATTTTTCAAAAAGAAAATTGTTCAACGCAATATTGAATTGAATGAGAAACTCGTTTCCTAGATATCTCATTATTCTAGAATTCAAGTATCGAATATCCGTCTCTTCGATTTATTTAGAATTCATTATGCCGATGTTCTATCAATCCGATTGCAGAAAGAGGATTTGGAAAAAATTATGTTTCAGTGAAGTACATTGCATTATTGAAATTGTATTTAAATTTAAATTAGCTCTCTGATCTCCCGGAACAATTCACATTTTGCTTTCCGGAAATCGGGAGGAATGGAAATCCCTATCGATACGTTACACAACTCGAAAAGGAAACTCTTTTATGATTTCCTCAATCCCTTTCACATACCCACCACTGCGTACATTACCACTTTTGATATCGAGTTTTGAGGAAATAAGATTTATAATAAGCTCGGGAAACTCGCCAACCGAATTCCATCAGAAAACATCCGTCTCAAAAGTTTGTCATATTATTAGGGGAAAAAATGGATTTTTTTCTCCGTATCCTTCGGGACAAACTTCTTCTTGCATCCTGTCAAGCAAAGTATTTGCTAATCTACTTTCATGTTTTCAAACTGAATATAATATCAGATAATATAATATAATATCAAAAATGTCCTGGTACTTAAGGATTAAAGAATTGCTTAGTCTTGGTGAAGCGAAAAACACTCAAATTATCATAGACGTCAATATTTTACGCCACGTTAAACAAGCAAAGTTGAGAGAGCGCCTTGGTGAAAATATTTATGAGAAGTCTTCAAGGCAAAAGTGCTTGACACTTCACGAAAGGATGTACTCCTTACTTTAGTAAGGAGTAAGCTTCGATAATATAATCAATGATAAGCGACAAGCATCTTCCAAGAAACTGAAGGCGAGTTCTAAATTGTAATGCTGCTATTTTTATCGGAGTCAAACATGAAAAATCACGAACGCAGAACTTTTGAAATTATTTCTCCCTTAGTGCCGGTTGAGGAGGAATCAAAGAGCTTGTTATCAAAGGAACGCCTTTAGCCAATGAAATTTTCTCTTTGCATTAAAAAAAAAAACATCCGGTTAAATCGTCCTTGTACTCGTCGTAAAGTATAATGATATGGAAATATGTTATATTCATTTTCCTTTACGGAATTGTTCTTTAGAGTTTTCATTCGAAGATTCCAGGACGCCAAATTTGTTTGAGGACGAACGTGAAAAATAAATAATAGAATGTCGGAAATTGAAAAGATAAAATTTACATTCGAAATTCGAATAACTTTGCATACAATTCTTTCAACTGGATTGTTTTATCATTATTTAAATGAAGAGAAAAAAGATAAATTGAAATTTGGAGATGTTTCTTTGTAATAACAAAGGTAACGAAGATAGAGCAGCTGACTAGATGCTTGAATACATCACTGTCGACCTATACATGAGACTAGTATATCAGCCTAGTATGTACCTACTGGTCGCAATTACTGCTCCCAGCACATATATAGGACGCAAATGTTGCATTATTCGAGTTCTCATGTGGCCTCAAAGGTACGTGGAATAATCGCTCTTCGGACTAAATTCGATACTTCGCATACACGTGATTTAACACACAATCCCAGATAATCCTAGTTATCCAAGATTCGGGATTAATTGATCTTTGACACTCACTGTCCGATTCCGGACTTTATGGATTCGAACTGAATTACTATTATTAAAATTCCGAGATTACAAAGAGAAGTTGTTGCTACGGAAGAGTTGGTTTTTTTAAGGTCGATTCTTTTTTTATGAGCAGCGAGCAGTGAGAGCTAAAACCTTTCTATTATTTAACTAGGAATTCGTCTCCAGATCTGTGCATGCATAAATAATATTTTTTTGTGTTATTTCGGTTATTATCATTGGATTCTGACATTATTACAAGATTATAAACAAAGATATTTTTTTTTTTTGAGGAAAGTCTGAGGGATATTCGACGTCTCAAATTGTGAAACTTAACACTTCGTAGTGTAGAAACCCTGCCACAAAAAATATGACTATAAATTCTCCCGCAAAGTAATAAAAGAAAGTATTTATGTAGATTGAATGTTAATTAAAGAAGAGGGAAACTCGAGGACCAGTGTCTTATAACCGCAAGACGATTTCTGAAGAGAATGAAGAGGGAAGATTTTTAAGAAGGGGCCAAATCTGAGAGATATTTACAAGAAACTAATTTGCTACAAGTTTACCTATATACAGCGGAGGGGCCACACTCTAGAGGATTAATCGATTAACTAGTCAATTACCAGCAGAGAGAAGCTGAAATATTTTGTAAAAATATTTTATAAACCTCGATTCATTTTCAAGATACAATTTTTAAATCGAATACTTTTTTCACCTTTAAACAACACGTCAATCCGTCTGAACTGCCAATCGCATACGTGCTCGCTTTCGTGTTTATAAAACGAAGTGACGTCGATTATTCGGAAGGGCAGAAACTAAAGCTCGATTCGTGAGTTTCGTTCAAGCGATAGAGACTGATATTCGACAGGTACTGTGAACATCTTCAGAGAAAGTGTCGTTCATGTTGCACGAAATGTCTTGATGTAAGTTGATGTCCTTGTGAATTTTCCCTTGATTAGATATATTTCTGTCTTGCATGCTCGTCTCCCGTTATGCGTGCCAGGGGGTGTGGCTTACACCACTAGTAATGAAAAATACTGTACACACCTTCACAATTATAGTTTGCAGTCTTATTTAATCCACAGAAAAAATTTGAGGTCCTTATGACCATTCTTTTCTGATGCATGTCAATTTTGTTTGTCTCATTTTAAAGTCTCTGCTAATATGCTCGATGTGTTTATTTATGTTTATGTTTTTTCTCTGCTTTGTATTCGTTCAATTTTCCAATATTTTTAATATGGTTTAATTATAATTCCCTCTGTTGCGAAATATCTGATACAACAATCTAATCAATGACTATACGTTCTCACATAATCAAAATTCAAAGCTTTCGTAAAGGGAAGAAAGATTCTTGTGTCGAGAAAAATAGATTGAAATTTAAGATTAATGTATTTCCTTGATGAGCCTGAAGATCCTAACGATAACGAATAACGAGAATTTTTTCTTTTTCAAACGTATGAAGTACGCCATCCAAAAACATTTAGGGGTGGATGAGTGAGTTCCTTACGAGATATGGGGATGAAAATTTTTTGGTGCGCCTCTTTGGCATCAATTGGATACTTTATCAGCAAAAAATTCACGAACTTTTGAATTAGGACAATTTTAATGAATTTTTAAATCTTTAGGGGTGGACGGGGTGAGTTCCTCACGAGATATGGGGGTGGAACATTTTGTATGGTCCTTTGGCATCAATTGGAAACCTTATTAACAAAAACCTGGTGTACTTTTGAATTAGAGCAATTCAATGAATTTTTTAAATCTTTAGGGGTGGATGGGGCGAGTTCCTCATAAGATATGGGGATGAAAATTTTTTGGTGTACCTCTTTGGCATCAATTGGATACTTTATCAGCAAAAAATTTACGAACTTTTGAATTAGGACAATTTTAATGAATTTTTAAAATCTTTAGGGGTTGACGGGGTGAGTTCCTCATGAAATAAGGGGATGGAGCTTTTTGTATGATCCTTTGGCATCAATTGGAACATTATGAATAAAAAACTGGCCTACTTTTGAATTAGGGCAATTTCAATGATTTTAAAAATCTTTAGGGGTGGACGAGGTGAGTTCCTCACGAGATATGGGGATGGAACTTTTTGTATGGTCCTTTGGCATCA
>JAUESI010000003.1:2910791-2932782 GCA_032275145.1 Synergus laeviventris
GTTCACTATAATCAGAAGCATCATAATATACAGGTCAAAATACAGGTCAACTTCTGATACTTGGGATTTGGGTCGAAATCTCGGTGTCATTTCCACAAGAGCGAATCTAGAGAAGCAAAAAAGCGATCAAGAGCCGGAATTAAAGTACCTCTTAACAAGTGAATAACTTACGTCGTCGATTCGTCACGACACTTACTCTCTCTAGGAAGCAAGGTATCTTGTTCCTAACGTATTTGCATTTTTCATTTCTCGAATCAAAGTCCAATTTCCTTTGTCGTATTCTCTGCTTACATTCATGAGCAAAAAACTTCAAAGGAGAATCTGGCAGAGTTGCTTCCTTTAGTGTTTTGATTAAGAGTCTTTTAAAGCTTTATAAAAGATGAATATGAGTCGTTGAATCAATTTGCATTTGATTCGTAAAGAATTCTATTACAAGTACTCATTTCAAAAAGGAAATTGTATTAAGAGAGTAATGAAAGAAAGGTCGATATTAATTATCAGAATTTTAATTTAATTGATTTGCCAATTAAATTAAATGCCCTACTTTCTACTATTGGCTTGAATTAAGGGCAAAATTTAAATAAAGAAATTTGAAACAATATTTTAACAATAATGATTTCTAGTATATATGTCTATTATGTAGCTGGAGGTTTTTGAATCTGTCAGTAAATAGCATTTTCTTGCTTATTTGAAATTCCGAAGTGTAGAGGTGCCCCACACTATTTACTTCACCAAAGAAAACGGGTTTCCTTATTTGTTGAGTCGATCGAGTAATATCATTCTTGAACGTAGCGAGATTTCAATCTCACCTTCATTCTGCATTTTTCATTCCAAAAGGGCTGTCTATTACGTAAGGAGATTTCGCTTCATCTAAAAAAAAATTATTTTCTTTTTGCGACTGAAAAATATATTTTGAATAAAAATATGAGGGGAGTTCAAGATAATCTTACATAATTCGTAAGATTACGTAACATTTTGACTGACACAAAGGACACGTGAATCCCAGCTGTAGGAATTAATTGAAGTGGATCTTTTTCATATAGAAAAATTAGGAACCTTTCCCTTCTAGAATTAGGGGTCGATGACAATTTCATTTGTGCAATACGAACTTATTTTTCCGGTCACAGATGCTCATTTGTCCATGAGTTTGCTTCTTGTATCGAAACGTGGATCGCTGACAAATCGCTGGAAGAAAGAAATAAAAACTTATGGTCCGAACTAATACCCTTGGGTTTAATGAGAAAATTAGGAATTAGGTTTACGATTTGGTACGAACTCAAGAAAATGAGCAACAGTTCCATTTCGGGCAAAAGTTGCCGTAAAAGTTCGTCTTATCACGTACGAAACTCCAAAGTTCTTAGAAAAAACATAAATTTGTTGATCTTTCGTCCTCACGAACTTCCCACGAATGAAGCGAATCTTTGAAAGATAAATAAAACCATTTCTCTGAATTCTAAAGATTGTTTTCATCTGAAAGTGAATTAAAAGACTACAAAGATGATGAAAATCGTCCGGATTTATTCCATTCAAATTTTTGCTTTGCTCTTGCTAATTATTCGGTGACAAAAACTATAATACAAAAATATATAGAAATTAGTGAAACTCGAATTGATAATGAACACTGAACACAGCTTACTAAATTCACTTAGTAACATTCGTTAGTTTACAAACTAACTGTAACATCAATTTGATTCTAGAAATGGGATTTAATTCCGATATTTTCCATAAGTCTGACACTCTGCTATTAATAGATTTGCTGCGTCTGAGTTCCAATAATAATTGCCCTTAGATGAAACTTTGTCATAAACAGCAGGGTACAATTTTTAATTTAAAAAATGTTAAAAGTAATAGTGGCTTAATAATTTTATTCCAGCTTTTATACACAAACGAATTCGTTTTATCTAAGAAATTATTTAAAAAGAATCTTCCAGATTTGTTGTATTTAATATATGGCTTTGTGGCGATTGAAAGCAATCTCGTGTAGCCGTTTTTCGTTTTATTTTTCCCGACCTGAGTGCTGTGCTATTAGAGAGGTGAAATACGTTTTGGGTAATATTCATTCACAAAGCTGACAGGAAGCGGTTGCTATTACACTTCTGGATATAAGAAGGGGGCGAACGACCAAAAGTTACTTAGTGAGAGATAACGGAAGCTGAATAGAGCACACGAGGACTGTTCTACTTAGAATAAGAAGAGGTTGTTTAGCAATGTCGTAACGAGCAAAAAACACTCCACAAAAACCTCTTCAACCTGTAATTGTATATATAGCGCATTCCATAACATACACCACATTCCGGGATTTAATCCGATCTCATAATTTCTGGTTTTACACTCCACTCCCTAAAATCGACCCCTTATGGAGTACGGGGATTGTCAGAAGAGAGGTATTCTCGTCGCCCCTCACCTTCCTCACCCCTATGGTGCCACATTTTTTAATTTCTTGTAAAACGAAAATGAAACAAAAAATTATCAAGTTTATTTATTTTTTTAAGAAAAATCTGAGTCAAAAAATGGCGACACTAGCCAATCATGTGGACTAACATGGCCTTTTGTCAAACCCGTCCCTCTGCCTAAGGAAACCACGTGGTTTATAGAAGGCTCCTTTTGATAAGAAGAGGGGATGAGCAGGAAGATGAGGGAGTTTTTGTTGTGGGAAGAGGGTTGGAATTGTAGGGGGAGGAAATAACGATTAGCGGGATCAAAGGGAAATTAAGGGGAAGATTGATGAGAGGGATGTTGCGGGAAATAGCCAACAGTGAGGGGCAGTCAATTAGGGAGGGGGTGAAGGAGGCTAGAATTTTGAGGGAAATTAATAGGGGGATAAGCGGAGGGAATATGAGGGCAGAAGTGTATTTTCTCGGAGAGGAGCAGCAACTAAAGGGGGATACAGGAAAGTAGGGCAGAGGAGAGATTAAGAAATAAAATTATGAGGGAATAAAGAGGAGGGGAAAATAGAATGCAGTTGTGTTTGCATAGAAACAAGAGGGATGGATAAAGGAGGAGAATTATAGGGAATTAATAGAGTGATTAGAAAGGCAAAAAGGGGAGTAAATGAGGGGAGGGGTGGAATTGTGGGAAAGAGATGAGGGTCAGAGGGAACGAAGGACGAGGAAAATTTAGAGGAAAATGGGAGAGAGAGAAGTTATGGTCAAAAGTCAACATAGAGGGAGAGTGAGGGAGGTAGGGAGTGAAGGGGGCTAGAATTTAGAGGGAAATAAATAGAGGGATAAGTGAAGGGGCTTATGAGGACAGAAGTGTGTTTTCTCGGAGAGGAGCAGCGAATAAAGGGGGATAAAAGAAAGTAGGGCAGAGGAGAGGCTAGGAAATAAAATTATGAGGGAATAAAGAGGAGGGGAAGATAGAATGCAGTTGTATTTGCATAGACACAAGAGGGATGGATAAAGGAGGAGAATTATAGGGAATTAATAGAGTGATTAGAGGTGTGAAAGGGGGATTAAATGAGGGGAGGAGTGGAAATATGGGAAAGAGATGAGGATCAGAGTGAACGAAGGACGAGGAAAATTTAGAGGAAAATGGGAGAGAGAGAAGTTGTGGTCAAAAGTGAACATAGAGGGTGAGTAAGGGAGGGAGAGGGTGAAGGGGGCTAGAATTTTGAGTGAAATTAATAGGGGGATAAGCGGAGGGGTTTATGAGGGCAGAAGTATATTTTCTCGGAGAGGAGCAGCGAATAAAGGGGGATAAAAGAAAGTAGGATAGAGGAGAGATTGAAAAAAAAAATTATGAGGTAATAGAGAGGAGGGGAAGATAGAATGTAGATGTGTTTGGATAGACGCAAGAGGCATAGATAAGAAAGGAGAATTGTAGGGAATTTATAGGGTGATTAAAGGGGAGAGTAAATGAGGGGAGGGTTGAAATTATAGGGGAAGGAAATAAGGATAATAGGGAACGAAGGACGGGGAAAATTTAAAGGAATTTGGGAGAGAAGGAACTTGTGGTCAAAAGCCAACCGAGAGGGCACTCCCCTCATTCACTATGAGTGAAGGGGTGAAGAGGGGTAGAATTTTGAGAGAATAGAAAAGAAGGAGAGGAAGGGGTGATGCTGTTGTGTTTAGACAGCCAAAAGAGGGATGAATAAGAGAGGATAATTACAGGGAATTTATAGGGTGATAAGATGGAAAGAGGGGGGGGGGGCGTAAATGATGCGTCAAGGCAGGAGGAAGACATGTTAAGATCGTATTGCGGAATCCGATGATTTTTAATGTTTAGAAAAATCGGCTGCTTAAGTTTGTTAATCCATTTTAGAGAAAGTCTGGGAGAGTTTGGGAGTGTTTGCCATCTACTCCTAAAGTGATGGAGGCAAATGGTTTCGTTTATGGAATCATCAGGAGCACTGCTCACGATTTAGAAGTTGCTGGATGGCAAAGCAACTAGGTATGTAGGTCTCCAGGCTCCGGACGAGTTGGTCACTACCCTCTGGAGACGCGACGCGATTTTGTGGAAAGTCAAAGTTTAATGTCCTCACATATCTCGGAAGTTCCATTTGCTCCCCGGTTCCATAAAACTCGTAAAGGGAGTATCTGCAGAACTTCAGATTGCAATGGAGAAAAGTACTTTTTCAATTCTTGTCGCAAGAAGTATTTCATCAGCCTACCCCACCTTAATCAGATTTCACTCCTGTAGGCTCTAACAACCCCTTTCAATCCCTTATAATCAGTTGTAATGCCCTATCATTTACTTTCAAGCCATTTCTCATTTGAGACAATTTCCTGGTGACTTTTTTTGTGCGTGTTCTTTTCTAATTTCGACTTGTTTGCTGCCCCACTGCAAATCCCTTGTAATCTTAACTGGCATTCTTTGATATTATCCTACAAAAACTAGTTAATGAGAAGAATTAAAAACTCGTTTCATTACAGTTAGAAATTGGCAGTCTTTTGCGGTCTCAAATACACATTGTGGACGATGCTCTAATATCTTTATCCCAGGAAAGGCGATGAAGTGACTTGGTAGAGATTGTCGTTCGATTTGACCGAAGTAATTACTTCGCCAACGAAGTTATTCTCGATATAGATATACATGCAGTGTTGAAGATTAACCGTTGTTGGAGTCTTCGTTGAGTAAAGGGTAGAGGAGGAAGTGGTGGGGCTTGGGGGTGAGGATTGGAAGAATAGGGTACAGTTTATGTTAGTGTACAGTTTCATCCCCATGAGCGCTGTAAGCGAGACAATAAGGCAACGAATGGCAAACATTTAGAGAGAACCACCAGTTAACTTGGTGGTCAGCAATCAACGCTTTTGACTACAGTATTATGTAGCCTTGTAATTAAATCAGTCCTTCTCTAAGACCTACTTTCCAGAAATGACCTCAGGTCAATCGACAGTACTATCAAGGAGTGATATGTCAGTACTTGACTCCTCCTTGCGTGGTTCAAGCGTCACTCCAACATCGAGTATTCGATTAGGAATATTAATTTCTAATGAAGCTTACTTTAAGGTGCTTTCTGATAGTTATACCAAATTACCTTTAAATTTTAATCAGGTTTGTCTGAAATTAGTGGAGTTTTCAAGGCAGATCATTTAGAATATCTTGCAAATTTTCCAATTATTTTTAAACTCGTAACAACTCTGTAGTGATCACAAACCACAAAGTAATCACCATTAATAGACACAGCAAATTGGAAAATCGCTGCGGTTCTGTTGGAAAGAGAGAATCATTTTCTGATTTCAGAATTTCAATTTAATAAAGAAATGACTGACCTTGCGAAAAAATGATTTGAGGAATATTTATATAATAAAATTTTAGCTTTATCTTCGGAATAAGAGGATAATTTGATTCAGAAATTGTCGTAGTATCTGTTTTTGATCTACAAAGCAACCGGAAATCTGTATCGGAATCTCGTACCAGAATAAAGCCCTGAACTCATCTGACCCCTTCGATATATTCTCTCTAGGTTTATTGGCCGTCCACTTTAATGGATCCATTTTGCGTTTGGAAGAGGAATGAGGTACAAGGAAAAAGTAGACCCAGAAAGCCATAAAAATCATTTCATTGCAGGGAAAATATTCTGGCACACCTGCCACTGTGTGTTACCAAAATTAAAATCACGAGTATATACAAAATTGGAATAAACATGACAACCATATTCTTTGATTTTTTTGTCAAGTCATTTCTTGAGAAATTGTGGCTGTCCAGACGACTTAGCATAAAAAATATCTTCCCTCAATTTACAGCACAAGCTTTTGCCTTTTTTTATGTGAACGATCCTCTTAATCCTGAAAACGCAATTTTATGAGTTGTACAAATTGTCAGACAAAAAAATTGTCAATTAATTTGAATTATTGTAACTTTTGCTAAGTTATAATTAGCAAAGAATCTAGAGAAACACTAGCTTTAATTTCACTGAAAATAAAAAAGAAAAAGCAACGTTTTCAGAAGGAAAAGAATAGCTTGACACACTTTTAAAAATGGCCTAGAGCTTAGAGATTTCTGAAAATCTGCATCTCTTTGTAGCTGCTATCTCAGCTGTTATCATTCTCACGATAGAGAATAGCAATATTGCCGAAATAGCTAGAAGGAAAAATATTTCACGTCGTCTTTTTAAGGTGCACAATATATAAACCTGGAGATGGGGGAGGTTCTAGGTGCGACTCGACTCTATTGACCGTTGGTTCATTTTTCCTCCTATCTAGTGTGACGTTTGCTGCAAGTATCGGAAACTCGAAATACATGGACACATTTTTCATTTTATACAGTTTTATATTAATACTTCAATATCCTGGAATAATAATATTCTTTAATTAAAATTGATGCCTCTATTTCTTAAGGCTTTTTTTTAAGAAGAAAGGACGAATAAAGTCAGTAATAATTTTCTTTATTAAGAACACTCTTGACAAGTGTGGGAAAGTTCCGTGGTTTATAAATCCACTGACTTCGTAATAAAGAAAATTGCTACCGAAGAGGGAGACGAGGTAAAATAGATCCACCCTTAAAGTGCTCTGACATTGCTCTCTAGAGATCTTGCCACGTCAGTTCTAGTGATATTTATCGCAAGTTTTGATGTACAAACGACCTGACTTTATTCGCTTGATAGAATATCAAAGTTAACATTATTCATAAAATCGAAAAAAAAAACGTTGGTCGTTTCTCATATGAGATAAAAATCCGGTACTCGAAATCTTCGTCGGAAAATATATAATTTAACGAGCTTGAACTCCAGCTCTTTGCAATCAGCAGAGCATCTTTTTACTACTTTATTTTATATTTACTCGTTCTAAAAAAATATCCGTTCAAAAAAATCCAGCCTTTAAAAACATTTTGTTTTGATAAAATAATCAACACGCATTTTCTCTCGGCATTGTGAATATCGGTTTTGCTACCCTTTTTTTAGGTCAGTTCATTTACGAGATGAAGGAGCAGAAGAGGATTGGTCTTGAGGGGACAACATTTTATTCTTGGAAAATTAAAAAAAAAATAGTAATTGGCTTTATTTTTTAAGTTATTTTTTGTATGTGATTTTACTTTTCAAAGTTCGATTTATACCGCAAGTTCCCGTTTAATTAGTCGTTCCCACAAACTTTCTCCCTTGATACCTAAACCTTCGGAACTTCAAAGGACGTCTGTTTTTCATTTTTCGACTTTTCCCTGACCAGCCACACATTCGTCCTTAGATACCTTGATGAAAGTCAAAGCTCAACTTTTATGACTCCAGACGAAATGACGACGAAATCGGAAAAGTTTAAAGGCAAATGTTTTTCGAATCTCCTCCACAGACTCCAGAGAAGAGATTTTTTGCCCTCTGATTGGTTTAGTAATAAAAAATTCAATATTAAATACACTTTCGAAATAAATAAAAAAATTTAGTGGGTAAAACTCATAATCGTAAGTACCTACAAAATGTTACCATTTCTAATTTTTATTTTTGAATTGAATAACTCAAAAACATCGCAAGTAGTTGGAAATTATGAGAAACGACATTTAAAATTATTTTGTTTCTCTCTCGAGTTTTGCTTTTCAATTCCATTCAAGTTCAGTTGAAGTAGTTTCTGCCTGTCTCTAACTAGATCCTTCATGTTAAATTCAAGCTTTTAAGTTTGCATGTGCACCCTTATCGCACTTGGATGACTCCAGATCTTCGCAATTATTAAGAGTCGATCCAAGCTTAGTTCTGTTCCACTTGCATGTTTATTTGACTTGCAAATATATTTATGAAATATGCATGTGTTGTCAGGGCATGAAATTATTTTCGAGCAATTTTAATTATGTATCCTATCTTTCATAAAAGTACTGGAAGATTCAATATTTTGGAAATTATGTTAGATTTATCATAACTAAAGCTCAACTTCTAATAATAATTTTCAAAAAATTAAAAAATCCAATTAGCATGAGATTTTATTCAAAATATATTTTTAAAAAATCCCAAGAGATACTTTTGAATTTGTTTATTCCTCTTCGGTTTCGAGCAGACATGTCGGTGTTTTTCTTTCGACTGCACAACCTTCGCCGGCTGGCGGAGGAGGAAACGAAGAAAAAACGGAAGCGAGGGGGTCAAGGTCAACGAGGGACCAATTGTGGTGACCAACCCCAACCTACTGCAGGGCCCATGCAGTACTCGAACAGGGTTCACAGGGGCCCCAGCAAACTTTTTGAAAGAGCCCCCCTTCAGCCAAGTGATTCTCTGGACGAAATTGCTTTTCAAATTCCAAGGTAAGATTTTTCACTGCATGCATTTTCACTCTCAGGTTTTGCCTGTTTTTTAGTAAAAAAAAATAGATAAAAATCTCTAGGAAAAATAAAAAATAACATTCTTTCTGTATCTTTCACTCGCCCTTTTAACAGTATTCTATGAGAGCGAGTCCTTGGATGAAATCCATTATACTTTCAAAATTTTCTTTTTGTCCCGTCTCTTTTGAAGTCCTATAAAAGGTAATGGTTCGAATCAGTTCAGTGTGCCCAGCTCGGTTCGATCTTGGATAATTTTCATCCCTCTTTTGTGAACGTTGCGCATCCATTGGCAGAGGATTATATCCTCTGCCAATTCAGAAATTGAACAAAAGTTGTATGGTATAGGGTACAGATAGAAGTTAAGCTTTTATTCGAATTTCCGTGAACGCGAAGGGTCATAGGTCAAGATGTCAACACTAGCTGAAAGCGTCTTCTTTCTCAAAATAAACATAAGCTTTCTTCAACTTGGGCAGGTGAGGAAATGTAGTCTCTTTAGAGAGAGTGTGAAAAGATCTTGGAGATAATGAGGATCAGGTGAAAAGGATTTTCTAGACACAAATATAGGAAGTGAAAGAGAGTTTTTATGTTTCTTTTGTCATCCTACAATTTAGCCATATCTATCCATTTTTAAATTAACTCCATTCTGACTGACTTAAAAATATTCTAAAGGGCTTTGCGAAATCCTTAAATAATGAAGAATCCTTTTCGCAGTTATAATTGGGTCTAAAATTCAACTCTAAAAAGAAGAAAAAAATCCTTTTATGAAAGACGTGGACTGCAACAGTAGATAAAAGCAAATGGATAAAAGCATTTCCAGAGCCTTAATCTACTTTAAACAAAAAAAAGTTTAAAAATATTAATTCATTTGAATTGAAAATAAATCTTTACGAAAGAAACTTGTAATATATATTTCGTTCGAAACTTTTGGTACATCAATTTTAATAGTTTTACGATTTTCTTTTAGCTGCTGCTGAAGTCATAAGACCTGATTTTTGTTTTTCCACAAAAAGAATCTTTTAAGAAAAATGTCGAAAGTTTTTAATCTACTAGAAGATTTCTTGTGGTGATTTATATTTTCGTTCCTTGATGGGTGGTTGAGATATAAAAGCCAGGAAGACGAAGAGTAATGCTGCAATACAGCTACAGGGGATGATCTGAAGGAGCAGCGATGCGCCATTTCACTTTCACTCTCATTCAGTAGAACCCTCTGAATTTCTTTTTTCGACGTGAAAACGAAAACAAATGACGATCTTAGCACCAAATGGTCGGAATGTACGAAATCGTGCCATTTTGTCCCCATTACTTTCAGATACATGTAATGCCTAAGAATTTAGACTATCGTTTGCACTAAGACCCATTCTTCTGAAATATTTCGTGGATTTCCATTAACTGGGGTAGAATCTCTTTTTTCTGCAATCATCATTTACCAAACCGTTAATTCAATCCATGGATAATCCCAATAGCCAAATCGACCCTTATTTAACGATTAACCTATATCTTGCAAATCTGATTCTCGCCAAAGCTATTCACACGGAAAAGCTGGACGAATAGACACTTCGTATTCGTTAAGAAAAATAAAGAATAAATGCGGTAGTCGGTGTCTGACTATAATAGATTGTCTCTACTGAATTATTGCTCTGGCTTTGTCTGGATCTAAACTTCTCTTTCTACTTCCTAATTTATATTCTTTCTCGAATATTAATTTGCAGTAAAGAATTATGCAAGACACCTTCTGGTGCTAAAATTTTCACAAGCATAAATATTCAGTTACTCTTTGATGCAAAAAATAGTTACAAAACTTTCTGGCTGTAGGCCAGAAATCATAATCTTTATTTTCGCCCTTGGAGTCACGAAATAACGATATGCATACATCTATCTTTGTCACATCGAAAATTCTAAAACTCAGCTGCAACTGCAATGCGCGTAAGATCTATATGTGTAAAACTGAGAAACATCCAAGTTGAAGCATTTTATGACTAGTCCCGTCCTCTTTCTAGTAAAATATCTATATAGCAGAGAGAACATGAAAAGGATTTATTTTTTATGATCTCGTTTGTAACACGATTGAATTGAATGTGATTCTATACAGGGTGTTTCTCGAGCTCCCTGCCAAAAAATAAGAGAAAAATTAAAATTACGAAATAAGCAAAGTCGATAATCAAATGGAAATTTGATAACGCAAAATAGTGTTAACTTTTCAAACGATTAAATTGAAAATTGAATATTCTTCTTTCAATTCTTCAGTTTTGAACTAAACAGTAGAATCATAACTTTTATCTTTGAAATCCATATCATCCCCTTTGGAGACCCCAGAAGCTAAAGGAGATAAAGCAGCCTTTTTATGATAACTTAAACCATATTTTTTCAAGGCGAAAAAGCTGGACCTCGAATTATCGATAATACGACTTTCCACTCTTGAAGTACCTTCGTGAAATTTCTGAAAACCCGTAAAGTTGATTTCCCCATTCTCGGAGTACAAGTAAACGTGATCGAAAGAGAGCAAAGTCACAAACTCTTTCCGCTAGGAGCTGGAAGAACGTTTCGGTTTTATTATAGCCGTGTTTTTATTTTCAATTCGCTTACATGGAATCTATACTCCTTTTGTCCGAATTCGATTTGTGACGAATCAAGAGGGGCAAAATACAATTGTACATTGTAGAAACTGAATTCGGTCTTATCTTCTCGGATGAATTCACTGGACCCTGAAAATCACGAAGCGAGGTCTGCCAAACTCGTAAATGCTTTTTGTTCTTCGTTAACAGACTAGCAAGCTCGACAAGCCGATAAATGCGGCATTAATACTCCCATGACTCTCGCTCGATTGCCCAATTCAATTTGACAAGAAATTTTCACGCGTGAGAACTCTGCATATGGTTCAGTAAAATTCGCTATAAAAAGTGGAGTAGACAGAGTTTCATTAGATATATGTATTTTTTTAACTGTTCAAGTTAATCAACATAAAAAATCCATTAAAATTTTATCACTCAACTATAGAATTGTCCTCAAATTAAGGCAAAGAAGTATAAGAAAGAAGTATTTTCATAAAAGTAGATCCTATCCACCGTGTCAATTTTCAAAATGAACTATTGGAAAAGGGATATTTTTAGAAAATATTTTCAATAAAATTTGTGAAACAAAACTTTTTAGTTAGTAAAGAAATTAAATTAATTAATAACCAGTGGACAGACTTAATGTTCCATTTCTACTGAAATGAAAACCCTTATTTCAGAGCAGGGTAAATATTTCCTCTGAAGTTTATTCATGTTTCTATTGTTCTTACTAAGCATACTATTGCCAATTAACTGCGCAACTGTTTTGTTATTCTTCGTAAAGCGGCTTCGTAAATTAAGCGCTGTGTGTTCATGGGTAACTGTAGGTAAAGGCAGTTGATAACCATAAGCAACCCCTCCCTATTTACTAAAAAATACGCACAGGGGGCGCCTATAGTCAATGTTTCGTGCAACCTGGCGTAAAGTGCTGCCACCACTCATCTGTGTCGGAAAAATCAACAACTAAAAGCCACCCCTGCACCCCCTGCCTATTACGCCCACAACAGGTTCAACACTCCTTTCAGTTGCTTTTAGTCGACAATTTTTTGAAGAAACATTACTATTTAATTCTGACAAGAATAAAAGCTTTTTATTAATTTACTTATTAATTTACTTTATTTAGATGTTTAGTTCGTAGTATCCGCAAAGAAAAGAGAAATTATTTTTCGATTTTACGAGACGTTTTTTAAATGCATTTAGGTTGATGATAATTTTTACAAGCGACTGCAATTATTCAATTTGGATGGGTATAATTTAGTCAGTGAAGTAAAAATTAGAGGGAAGAAGTCCCTAGGAGAAGAGCCACCCTCAGCCTCATAGCTGTTCCAACAGCTAATGCAACGGAAGTGGAGTCTCAACGATATTACGTTTAATCGTATTCAGCTCTCGCTGCACGTCGCTACTCTTCAGCGACCGGTAATTTCGACTCGATTTTATCATAGGTCCATCACTGTCGCCACGTCAGAATTCCTGTAAATAATAATTCTTTTCTGATAAATTCAAATCGAAAACATTATTCATCAACTTTTTAGAAATGGTAGACTTTTTGAAACTACTTTAAAACCCTGCCTATACTTATTTTATTATTATTATTGACAGGAGTGTTTTTTTTTCTGTTCTAGGTGAGTTTATATAGCTTCGATTGGATTTAGTAAGTAGAGGAATTGTTTTAAGCTTTGTTTTGAATTTATAAACAAATAACAACTCAGCCACAATGGACATTTGTCTTTACTTCTCTACTTTCGCAGAACTTTCTCCTCAAAAAAAGTTAAGAAGATCCTAATTCAACAGAAGATTGACATACTGCAGTCTCTATACCAACCGAAAGCGTGAAGTTTTCCAGTGACGAGGATCAACTTGGAAAACATACGAACTAAGAGAACCCTGAAGTTCCGAAGTTTCCTAGAGACGTTTATTTCGGGGTGAATTCTGCGAAAGTGGAGGAAACTTTAAGGACGATTTGCAAAAGCTCGAAATCCTAGAATAAGATAGAATTTCTTTTACATTATTTTACTTAGGAAAATTAGGTAAATATTCGGCAAATTAGGAAAATCCAGACTCACTTGAGTTCCAGTCTGAAAGACTTTCAATTTCTTAAGGTAATTGAGACTCCAAGATGTGAAGAAGTCCGCCCACATTTGAAACGAGACTGGAATAAATGAACTTGGTTTCGAGTAGATTATGCTTTACTCGGTTTTCGAGTAAGTTGTGTTGATTGCCATCGACTTTAATTGTCTTTGTGGAGCTTAAAAGGATGAGATAATAGAAGTTTCTCTATTCCGATTCACACTTTGATGTTTTCTACGGATTATAATCGAGGGGGGAAACATAATTAACATCGGTTTTATCTTAGGAATTGTTTCGCGAGCTTGAAAATTAAAAAAAATTAACAACCCTTATCAACATTTTCTCAGAAGCTATTCTCATTTCCAAGAATAACTGCAGGATATAATATTTGCGCGTATTTCGATTGCGAAGGTTCGACTATTTCTCGACCCGAATCGATTGAACCATTCGCTAAAACAAACAGTGCAAAGTAAAGTTCTTGTATTTCCGCTTTCTTCACCAGTTTGACTAGTCCTCAAGATGTCAATGTTATTTACAGACCTTGCCAACATTTTCCGTCTCTCCTCTTGGAAAATTTAAATTCAAAAAATACTAATAGGAATCAGAGAATGCGATGAATCGATTATTCGTGGATGCTCTGGAAAAGCATCTCTTGCATCTCGACATCTCAATTACCACGACTTCTGATTACGCGCTCTCGCATATTTTGCAGATGATTAAACATCGGAAGTCAACTCGGAAATGGCCAATTGCGGTGACATGAAACGGAACCCCTCTAAACTAGAATTCACAGAAATGGTGGCAACTTTGTCAATCTCGCCACAATTGAAAATTATTATCTAACTACCTCCTATTCCCATTAATACAAAACAACAGCAATTCCTGTTATTAATTTTATATTCTATTAATTCAGGCAACTGAAAAAATTGTGTCGCTCGGATCGATATTTTATCAGTACAGATGGACTTTTATTATTAATTTTTTCTCGATATTAAAAAAAAAAGCACCCCAATTCTATCAACTGCAGTTGCAATTTATTGGTGTCAATATTCGATGTCTCTTTGAGCAGCTGACCTTTTTCGTTATCTCTGCCGCAAGTGGTGCAAACGTTTCCCTGTTATCTATAGTACTTTACAACGTGACTCTCATTTCCGGTTTCGTCTCGGGTAGGCAGACGATTGAAGTCGATGGAAACAGGAAATCCGGGTCATTTTTTTTGCACCATTGAGAGGGATTGCTGTAAAATTATCACTCCAGATCAATCACATTTTATACTCACTTGGGATTATATTACAACTTCAAAGCTTTATAGTCTCCATCAAAAGTCAGAAGTAATTTCAAAAAGTTCAATAATATCGGAATTTTATTTTTATTTTATTATTGATCTATTCTGCATATAGAACTACTCGAAATACTATGATATGCAAATGAATGAATGGAATTAAGCTTCTATCTGATTTGGGGGAAACAATAGTAGATTGAGCATTGCCATTATAGTTTAATTGACTGTAACATGATTATAGTGTTATCTCTCTCAATCCATCTCGAGTTTCGTGTCTTATGTGTATAGTTGTATAGTGCTGAGACACATGTTCATCATTGTTCTCAGAGGACATTGTCTGAAGCTGATACACTGGCAATGCTTACGAACGACTACATGTAGATGCATCAAGTGTACCAACTACAAAACAACTTCATTGCATAGAGAGATTGAATATTAAAAACATTGGGTTGAAGTTTCAGACGTCTAATCTGACGATTTTTTTATATTTATTGGAATAAAAATTACAGTTTCCAACGTTTTCAAATTTCTTTTAAAAATCCATTAAAATTTTCTGAAAACAATTGAAAATTAATCCTTCGAAGTTTTTTTTAAATCTGGAAATATCTAAACAATTCCTTGAAATGTCTTAAAATCACTTCAAATGACCTCAAATCTTTTGAAAGATATTAAAATACTTTGGAATTCCTTAAAGACACTTAAAATCTAATGAAATCTTGTAAAATTTAATCTATAGAAATTCCTGAAACATCCTTTTGATAACTCTTTCAAACTCTTTTAAAAATTCATTCGAATCTTCTGAAAACTCTTGAAAATCCTTAATTTTGAATCCTTTGAAGTTTTTTAAAAGCTGTTTTAATATCTAAAAATTCCTTGAAATTTACTAAAATATCTTGAAATCTCTAAAATCCCGAGAAACACTAGGTAAAAATTTCTTTTTTTGATATTTTAAAATCCTATAAATGTAAAAATAAAAAATAAGAAATTATTGTCATACTAGAGATGTCTGAAATTTCAACTCAAGCCAAAGTTCCCAAACCTCAAAATTTTTATTTATTTACTAGCAGAAATTTACTCGGCGTCTTTTCCGGGATTTTAAGATTTTTAGGTATTTGAAAGGATTATCAAAAAAATTGAAAAAAGTTATCAAAAGATTTTTTAGAGAGGTTTCACAAGATTTCGAAACATTTTAACTGATCTTCATGAATTTGAAGGAATTGAAAGAGATTTCAAAATATTGCAAGATATTTTAATGAACTGAAAAATATTTAAATTAGAATCAATTCCTTGAAATTTCTTCACATCACTTAAAATGTTTTAAAATCTCTGATTGGAATCCCTTAAAGTCTTGACACCCTGTGAAATCTATAGAAATATGTGGAACATCCTTGTAATCTGTTAAAATGCCGGAAAATTTTGATAAATTTCTGCTAGTAAATAAATAAAACATTTTGGATCATGCTTTGAGAAATATAAATTAAAAATTCCTTAAAATTCCTCGAAATATCGTGAAAGCTCTAAGAAATCTTTTTAAATTCCATAAAATTTCCAGAAACTACATGTAAGAATAAAATTATACAAATTCAGTTTGTTCTAGTTTCAGATAATGAAATCTGAAAATCCATGTTTAAAGATCAATGAGATATTGCAGGTATATAAATCAAATCCCTGAAGATAAGATTGAATTTTCATGAATTAAAAACCTAGTGATTAAAAGTAAATACCCCCAAGAGACAAAAGTGATTAAATTTGATCGTCGATTGATAATTTATCGTTTGCTTCGAGCAGATTGAAGGTATATACATATATATATAAATGAAACATGGTTTCTATATGATATTCCTCTCTCTTACTCTCGTTCATGTCAGCTTCGATGGTAGACAAGATTAATATTCATTCTCTCCACCTACAACTAGTTTTGATAGTTACTTGTAGGCGGGGCTTTTGTGTACCTACGTGCCCCCTATAGATAGCCTATATGACGTCTCTAGGCGATAATATCGGACGATGAATATCATCGAATATCGATTTCTCTGAAGTGCCTTTCTCGCATTAAATAAATGAAAAAGTACCTCCAAAGTACTTCAAAAGTACTTTGAAAACGAATAGCTCACTAATCTAAATCGGAAAAATATCTTAGGAATCTTCGACTCAAAAAGCAATCTCAAGAAATGGCGTGTCGTCCTGTCAGAGATTTTCACGTAAGAATGCGCGTGAAGTAACTTCCACACGCCAGCTCCCATTGGTAATTGAAAATCGGTAATATCCAAGGAAGATCGTTGTCAAAGGCAATCGACGCAACGGACAAGTGACATGTCTCAGAAAATAGCTGTTGATTTTGAAGAAAATCTTAGTAGTTGATTTCATTGAACTAAACGAATAGATCAATACAAGAACTTTTTGATGGGAAGATTCTTTATGGAGTTATAACAAAAATATTTACTGTCTGGAGGTAAAATTGGACTTAATTTTTTATTGGTATGGTCGAGTAAGGTAGCCCATAAATATAATGCAAAAATGATTTGATTTCAAAAGATTCAATTAGGTTCAAAAGAATAAAATCCAAGTCTCTTTTATATTGTTGAATGGAAGAGATGAAAATGTTATAAAGACAGTTCCTTGAAATTACGAGTTCTTTTCTTTATTCAACAAAGTTCTAACGAAGTTTGTTGTGGAAATTCGAGTAGGAGTTTCAGGTACTCTTCTGTTTGATTCTTAGAATTATTGATTAGTTGGATAATTTTGTAATTGATTCTTTATTCGTAACTCGTAGACGTGCCCACTTTCACCCACTGATAAATAAATAGAGAAAGGATGAAAAATGATCTGAGTTTTTTCCAAAAAATCTTACAAAATAAATTTGTCTGGAAGGATTAAACTGTACTAACTCGTCTCAATTACCACTTCGGACAAGAGAACGCGCTCGTTATTTCGTGAATTCTAGATCATAATTGTGGATCAGTTTCTCGTAAATCCACCATTATTTCTGAAAATACGGTTGAATTCCAAACATTCTACACGGATTTAATTATCAGATATTTGTCCAATTATAATCGCACATCAATAATTCTTTCGCTTTATAGAACTTGAGGTCTTTCATTTCTTTTATGCCTTTTTAGATTGAAATAATCCTCGCATAAAAAACTTCTCGAATTCTCCGAGGGTGTTGAAATCGTTGTCGTTTATCGGTTTCACTCACTTTTTTCTGGTAGATTATCCTAATCTTGAAAAATTGAGCAAGTTTATCTCAAAGGATAAACGGAAAAAAAAATAGTTAAAAAAATCTAAATTCATTTTCACCTTCTGTAGAGTTTATTTATACTTTATGATAAAAATAATATTATTGATTTATAAGTTCACTTTTTCTTCTGTGTTTAATATTTTGATTGAAAAAATGGGCAATTTTTAATTACGAGATTGCATAGAAACTACTTTTATTGTTGAAGTATCAATCTTTCAGTGCTGAAAGCTTTATACGGTCGATGTATTGCACTCTCTTTCTGTTATGCTTCAGTGCCATTTCCTGGTGGGATTAAATTACCCAACCCTCTTCAAATCTGTAAACTGGAAAAGTCTTTTCACACTACGTGTAGAGAAGTTATTTTTCCCGAGTTTAATCTAATATTTTTCAAGTACAAAATTAATTTCTCGCTAAGTTGTGTTACTAAAATTTAATTATGCGAAGATTTATATTTGCTTAACTTATTTTTTATCCTGAAAATAAATCCCACTGTCGATTCCTTGACTTTAAATATCTCATTTAAAAGAATAAATTGTCTGTTTTTATCAGTTAGATGAAAGAGTACAATTCTAATTAAGAGATTCTTCAATGGAATTAAAATAAGCGAACAAGGACAAGAAATATAAGTTTATCATTCATTTACAAAGCTTCTTAAAATATCGATATCAAAAGCTGTATTGAAATCAGCTAATAGAGTCAGTTCAAACTTCCTTTACGAAGTTAATTATTAAGCTCTTTATTATAGAAATATTAAATATTTTAATATTTTTAGAAATATTTAACTAATGTGTGCAGTTTTAGTACAGTAAAGAGTAAGTCCAGAATTTAATATGATAAAACTAAATTATTTTATACCATATTGAATTGATAGAAGTTACTAGGTATGCAGGTAGGGCTCTCTATAAAATATTTAAAAGCCTGACGTTCCGCCAAATATACCTTTTGATGAAAAATCGATGCTCTCCTAATTAGCAAACATTCCGACAAATGTTTTCTCTAGTATACCTAAAAACTAGACATTTCCATAGCCAGACTATATATATGAATAATAAATGTATAAAAGTCTAAAAAAAAGCCAAATCAATGTTTTTTTTTAAATTACCATAGAAAGTTTAAAAGTCCTGTCAAGTGTCTTTCTGTAGAGTCCCTCGAATAAATATTGTCAATTTTTCTCCATGGATTACAAAATTAGCTTAAGGGATGAGAAAGCATAATTCTTTTAAGAACGACTTTTCTTTTATTCTTGCCTAGGTACCCTCAATAGATTGATGAGTCTAAGACTAAGTTGATAATGCAGGAGGGGTAAAAAAGTGGGCGGGGCTCGATTTATTATTTTTCATAGAGAATCTAGACCTCAATGTTTATACCTGTGTTTTAAGGAGTTCGTCGGATCGTGACGATCCTCCCCCCATACGTCGACGTGCTTTCAGCATCGTTGCTCTTTCCCTGATCTTGCGCAGTACTTCCCCGTAATTTTGGGCTCCTACCGCCAGTTGGCGCTGCTCTGGGCGCCGAATAGCGGCTTCCTGTTATTCGAACTTGAGGAGAGAGTCACCCCGGCTCTCTCGGTCTCACGGCGCGCAAATGAATCGCGCGAAAACGGCGACTAGTGCGTGCGGCAGGACCGTTTTCGCGCGGATCAACGGTCGAAAGCTCATTCATTGTAATAAATAAATTAAATACGCAAAGCAAAAAAAAGGAAGATAATTTGAGAAAAAAATGCCGTTTTTAAAACGAAAGTGTCGCAGTCTATGAGCAGATTCGTGCTAGTTGTAATAAGTGAGAAAGAAAGAAGAGAAGAGTAGAAAGTACTAAATAGAAAGTACTAAATAGAAAGTAGAAAGAATAAATAGGAAAAATGTATAATGAAACAATGTTAACTAAATTCAATTGAGAAATTCTCCCCTTCAAAATGAAAGAGTTTGATCTGCAGAGTGAAATACCGCCTCAAATTTGGCCTGGAATTGGAAGGACGACCGACCCTGAAACCCGATTTTGTGACAGACGTTAGAGGAGAAAATAAATAAGCTCGGGGTCATATGTCTGAAGAAAGCTCGGGTGATTTTCTTATAAATTTGAGACTTGTTTTCGAAGTTAGGAGTGGGTAAGTGGCGGGAATTTTAAAATGGATAATCAGCAGTGGTGCAAAATCGTGGCTGATTGGAAAAATAACGAGGAGGGTGAAAATCAATTTTCATTCTCGGTTTAATGAATCCGTTTGTTTTTTGAGACAAAAGTAACCGGACAGAAGGTGAAGGGCTCTAGGCCTAGCGGAAACTGGTCACCTGGGATGGGTTATTTTTCCACTTTTGGGCCGCTTTTATACCCCTTTTACGCGTCGATGTTTCGCAGAGGGATTTGACCTTCCTTGACGTATTTCACCCTCGACGACTAATCAATCGTCGACACATATGTATATCGGTTAAGGACGTAATTTAGAGACACGAAGACGAGTTGCGTGGCAGTACCTTCCTTACATATGTATTAAAGCTACAAACCATGTCGAACGCTGGTTGGCGGGTCCAATGACGTAGAATATTTTTACTATAACTTACGCTAATGCAAAAACGAAACTATTTCGTAAAACGAAGTTATTTCGTGTAATTGACAATTGATTTCGTGTGGTGGCAAGTTTCTTTGTGTGATGAAAAGTTATTTCGTGTGATGAAAAGTTATTTCGTGTAGTATCAAATTCAAGTGGTCCAATCGGCAAAGAGCGGTCCAATCAAGAAAACTAGTGTCGTGGTCCAAAATCTAGTGGCTTAGTCCCGGAGATACTTTATTTTCTTCGACCTCTACAACCTGTATTTTTTACGAAACAGCGCACGAAAGTATATATCCTACGGGTATAGATCTCTAAATATATTATATAAATTTAACATACCTTATATAAATAAATATAAAAATATCTAAACATAAATGAGGCACGCGAAGTATAACTTATCCTTAATTCTATAATCTAGTCTTACTGTGGAGAAGAGTAGATTAAATATAAAGTCTAAAGGAGAGATTTGAAGGGGGCTGAAGAGCCTGAAGGTGGACAAGAATAGCCTAATATGAAATTAAGATAAATAAATAATGTGAAGTGGAGCTCAGAATAGAACCGAGATTAATTTTTACTATAAATTCGAGAAGTCTAAAAATAAAGAAAAGTTTGGGAGTGAACTTTCAAAGCCCCAATGCCCTGAGGCAAAATGTCACTTCTATTCTGTGGATCTTTGGGAAACTAAGAAAGAGTGATGATTAAAAATGGAGGTGGGATGCTGAGGGTGGAGGATCGGTAGTTTAATCGAAATTAAAGTTGGAGGAAGATAGTGATGGCGTCTTCGAGTAGATACAGCAGCTACAACTGTCTGACGAGTTGGGACAGCTATGATCGCATTCCAAGGTACATTATAACTTTTAAAATATCCAATCTTCGCATAAATTACAACCAATGCATTTTACATAGATGCAATTTTCTCTTTTGGTCCATAGACTGTCAGGAACAAATAAAGCATCAAATTTAGCTTTCAAGCTTTGTTATGACCGATACTTTGTCCTCTTTTAAGTGCATTTTGGTGTCTCTGTATTATCTGATTGGAGAGTAGTGGACCGGGCGATTTTCTTGATAGGCTACTCGAACCTGTGGATACAAAGGGAGTTGTCAACGGCAATTAATTACCCGCTTGGTGACGTGCACGTTTTGCTAGGTCCATTATTCACCAAGCATGAAATATATCCGAAACAATGTTATACCATAGCGATAGTGGCAACGCTGTAGTGTTATTACCCCCCTTTTTGTGCAAATCAGTGAGAACCACATACCGTGTAACTGAATTACCCTCAGAGATGCTCAACCGTGACGTTAAGGTCGAAACATTAGCCTTTCCTCAAAATTAGGGGTGGGATTTTAGGTCTATTCAAATGTTAGATTCTCTCAGGCGAATTCGCTTGTAGTCAGAAATTTCCCCATTTTTCCATATTCAAAATAGTCGGAATTGCATTTTTTACTAAAAATATTTTTATATAATTAGGAATTTATAGGGTAAACCGTGCACAAATTGGACGATTTAGCCCTATTTAAAAAAGGATACAGACGAGGCTCTGGTGGGGATTTTTATTTTTCAATCAAATCTTGAAGCTCATTCGAATTGTTTCGAAAATCTTTAAAATCACTTTAAATCTTTTTAA
>JAUESI010000003.1:2941436-2964294 GCA_032275145.1 Synergus laeviventris
CCATGCAATGTATAATTTTGGCTTTAATTGTCAAATGGAAGTAATTTTGCAATTAGTTATTTTCAACACAATCTTCCAAGCATCACAAATTCTAGTCTCCTTGGACTGGCATCTGGTCCTCGCAATTTCTCTTCTTGTAAGTAAATGTGGAAAGGCACAAGTGTAGGGCTTTCCTCATGCATGTGGCAATAATACCCAGTAGACATTCCCCAGATATAAATTTCCGGGGTGACTTGCGTGAAATGTGTGCCAACACGAATACGGCATTGCTTATAATGCAATCTGTGGTATATTCCTGCATGCGAGTAGAAGACAATCATTCTCTTAATTCTCCACCAGCAAAGAGACTTATGTCCATTATTCATATAATGTGGAATTGATTATATATATATAGTATATTGGATTGAATTTCAATTAATTGACCTATATATCAGCCTAAATCCTTTCTACTTAACGAAAGACTGAAATATTTGAGTCGACAAAATTACAAATCTTGACCCACTTTGAGAGCACACTCGAAAACGTCACGATCGCATTACTTCTGCTTCAACTTTATTTGAAGAAGTCCCTCATTAGTTCAGACAAGATGACAAGCCTATTTTTTCTAGAAAAGAAACTAGAGATTCAGTTTACCTTTGATCCAACTCAAATATGACTAATCAACAACGTATATGTGTGCACAAGATCAGATGTTAATTAAATAATTCGTGTGGATCCTCGCAGGGGCCTACCATATTTTTCCTTTTATTATGTGCCACAAAAAATTATAAATCCTACCACCAAGTTGAAAATAAAGCAAAAAAATGACTTTAAAAGAGATTAGACTGTTATTAAAAATGTTCAAAAATATTTTTTTTATCGTGAATTTGACTAGCAGGATTATTTGCTTTTATTTCTTACGTCTTCAAGGCTTTCAAAAGCTAATCAGGTTTGAACAATAATATATGCGCGATTTTCGAGATATTTTTAGAGAGAACCACTTATTTATAGAGGAATTTCAAGAGGTTTTTAGGATTTTTAAAAGATTTTGTAGAATTCTAAGGGGTTTTTGTGGTTTTTAAGTGATTTTTGTTTATTTCAAAAGATTCTTAGGATTTGAAAACGATTTTGTAGGATTTATAAGGATTTCAGGATATTTCGTAGAATTTTCAAAGAATTTCTAAGAAATTTTAAGCGATTTCAAAAGGTTTCTAGGAAATTTAAGGAAATTTAATGAAATTCAAAATATTTACAGGATTTCATACGATTGCGTATAATTTCAACGAATTTTAAGGGATTTTACGGAATCTTAAAGATTTATTATGTTTCTAGGAATTTAAAGTGATTTGACGATTTCCAAGTGATTTTTCCAAAATTAAACAGATTGTTAGGATTTTAAAAGGATTTCGTAGAATTTCAAGGGATTTCAATGGTTTTAAAGTGATTTTTACGTAATGTAAAAGATTTTTAGGATTCTAAAACGATTTCATAGAATTTTAAGGAATTTCAGAACATTTTGTGGAATTTTAAGAGATTTTCTGATTTTTCAAAGATTTTGTATAATTTTTAAGGACTTCATGAAATTTGATGAAATTTTTAATGATATTAAAGGACTTTAAATATTAAAGAATGCCAAGAGGTTCCTAGGAATTTTGACAGATTTCATGCATTTGAACACTGATTTCAAAAGATTTATAATTTGGATATCTTTTGTGAAATTTTACGGGATTTCATGAAGTTTCTAGAAATAATTATTGTGAAAAGTTTTGACTGATTTTAATTGACTTCGATTGACCTGGAGTTCCAGACGTCTATAACTCAGACGAATTTTTTTTTCTTCCTTTATTTTTCTTACTAAAAGAAAATTGTTTTATTTGGAATAATTTGTTTATTGCAACAGAAAGCATGAGAAATGGTTTTGCAAACAATATTTTTAATTGTTGATGAGAAATCTTTGATAAAAAAAAATTCGTCTGAGTAGACGTCCGAAACTTCAGCCTAATGAGATTTCGAAGACTTTCGGTAAAATTTAAAGGGACGAGTAAAGAAAAACGCTCGACATTTTCGAGACATTTCGTTACACCGCTTTTTGAAGATAAGAAATAAAATAATAAAATATAAATAATATAAAATAATAATAAAAATAAATATAAATAATCTTAGACACCAAAATATTTAATATAATATAAAAGCATACTTCGAAAGTATGATTTTTGCGATTGAAGATGCTTTATTATATATAATACCAGTTGCAACGTTACTTTTATACAACTGTTAATTTAAATCTCTAAATTTAACTGTCACACCCAAATTTCAGAAATGCCCCATCAGGGCAGAAGAAGGGTCAATATAGGTCAATATAGGTTCTATAGAGGACCTAGTTGGGCCCTAAAGATCGCAACTTTTTCAACCCTTTTATATAGTTTCCCATCCTGGGACCTATATAGTAAAGGGGAAACCTAAGTGGGATCCCTCAGGATGCTCTCAAAAGAGTATTTAATATTTTCGCCTTGTACAGGGTGCTCTCTAAATTAATCCATTCACAGACTAATCTAACTAATATCGAAAGTAAATTGTCATTTGCCATATAATTTTGCAATTTCATGCCGAAATGTAGGAGGCTCTTTACTGAAAAAAGTACAAACACAGGAGATGGTCAGGCAGATATAAAATGACACGCAGGTTTACAGAGACACGCACGCTGATGAGTCACATGTCAACTCATCTTTTTGCACGTTTCCTTCCCCGTTTTTAGAATCACCACAGATAGCACCGCAGAGATAACTCACTTTGCTGTGACCGTAATTGGGTCTGCGGAAAAACTCGGGGTCGCGATGGCATAGCGAGTGTTAAAGTTAAATTGAGCAGGAGACAAGCAGACTAAGTGTAGCACCTAACGATCAAAGTTTTCGGCCTCTTAAGACTAGTCAGACTGGGTTAGAATTTCCACAAAATTTTACTTCAACTTTAACTACTTTAAGTCCACATCAAATTGTGTACTTTTATTTTCTCTTCATTTTTTCATTTCATGGAGTTTTTTTTATCTTTCTTTACAATTTTTCAGGAACTTTTAGATCTTCTTTAGATTTGTAATATTAACTTCAAATTATTTCAGTTGTTCACAAATGCATTTTTAATTAATTTTAATTGAATTAAATCAATTTGCAACACTTAAAATACTTCATGAATGCGAAACATGGTTTGAGGGTGGTTCACCCCCTTTGATTTAGAATGGGGGTGCCTCATGACTTGGCTTGAATGAAAATCAGGAATTTTTGTGTATGTTAGCCACAGGGGAAGTTAGCCCCTGTCTAAGGGGGTGATGATTGGAAAATAAAGATTTCCCTGCAATCTCTCTCTCTACTAACATAATTTAAGTATAAACAATATTTACCCTACCTTCTAAATGATTAATTTCATTGAAAATTATATTTCTCAAGTAATCACTCGGAAATTTTGAAGGGTGATTTCACCCTCTAAACATGTATTTGGGCACGTATAAAAAAATACTTGTACCTTATATTTCATTGTTCGAAATGTTCCTTGTCAGACGAACTTTTTTTTTCTTCAAAGATTCTCACTAAAAAAATAGTTTTATTTACAATAATTTGTTTATTGCAACAGAATGCATGGGAAATATTTTTTTAAGCAGTATTTTTATTTGTTGATGAGAAATCTTTGATAAAAAAAAATTCGTCTGAGTAGACGTCTGAAACTTCAACCCAATGAAAAAGTTCATCCTCTTTAATACATGAGGTTTTATACATGATGCTCTGATATCAAAACAATGTAACGGAAATGTTTGTAACGATTTATGAAATCGATATTCAGCCATCGGAGCCTAGACTTAAGCTCGTTAATCCCGAGAGTCCTATATATGGTCTCATGGGAATGTATTAGTCAAAATTGTTGCTATCGGAAGCTCACATATTGCAGGTTTACAATTCTCTGCTACTACAAATTTTCGATTTATAGAGAATATCGGTATATTACTAAAGAGTCCCTTCGATCTCGAGGCATTTAATTTACAACACAATTGATATTGTTCACTTTTTCAAATAAACAATCATCAATTTAAATACCCTTCTCAATTATTAAATTTCAATCAATTGTTTGCTTCAGTAATGGAATTATTCATTGTCCTACTTGTTAATAATAAAACATTTAATCATTCAAATGATACAATGAAAGCAAACCTGAAGGAATTTCGTACATAAAATTCCATAAAATACATTTCATTATCATTTATTGCGATTAAATTTTTTCACAATGTGGAAGCTAATTTAATAAAGCAATATCAACTTAGTGGAAAATCGGATTGTATCAAGTTTTCTCTGAATAAATTATGTACTTATTGCATGTATGTTACCGATTCCAGCTATTTTTCTAGACAGAGTTACATATTGCGAACCAATATACTATGTATGGTATATGTTTAGAACGTTCCCACTGCAGAAAATGACAAAATATTAGTAATTGAGAGGGAATGGCATATTGGCATTAGAGATTTTATGCTAGGTAGTTCGAAGACCCTAAAGTAGGACGGGGTTTATTGTCACACTTGCGTGTAATGTCAAGCGATTGGTATCTTCATGCTACTCTCTGATCCACTTTTCTGTCACTAAGACACCCTATTCTCACATTTTTTAAGATTATCATATATTTAAATATTTTCAACACGAAGTATTTAGGTGAAAATTGTTTCTTTTTTATTTTAGAAAACTCTCATTGTTATTTTATTATGAATAAATTTGGAAGGGGTCGCATATTTTATTTCGCATATTTTCTTCGCGTGGATTTAAGTAGGAAAGTAGGAGAATACGGATCCAGTCATCACAAATGCACTAGTCGTTCCAATAAGGTCTCAACCATTTCAAGAAATGTGCTTTTGAAGCTTTACTGCGCAGTGATATTTACAGATTTGATCGTTCTTATCGAGCTGGTAATCTGGAGAAAACGTTATCCTTGAAGATTCTGCTGAGCGGGAAGCGATAAGATCGCATCTGTTCGGTAAATAGTTCCTTGAAACAACTTCCTTTCTCACATAGACATTCTGAAATCTGTAAAAAATAATGAAAAAGCAAATAATAAGCTCTAAAGAAAAATAGAAACATGAATTCTCGAAAGTTTAATAAAATTTGAAAACTTTCAAAAGATAAGTTTTTTTTATGAATGACTCGAAAATTGGATGTGGTACACGATTCGTCGCAATGCGGATGGCGACACGTAAAACATAATTGAGTATTTAAAAAGGTCGCATGCAATGACGTGATAATAAGTACAATTTATGGATATTAAATTTTCCTTCTGTAGCCTTCTTTCAAACTTGATCTACAATTACAAAATCCCCAAGGAAATGGTAATTATTATGAAGGTATAGCCAAGTTTCAATGAAATTGTGAATTGTAGTAAATAGAAAATTTCTCGTGAATAGCAGTGGAATTTTCTCTAATAGGAAAAAAATTTACTGTCCACTTTATCATCGCATTACCACACCTTCCAACCAACAAGTGAATGAGTCAGCATGCCATTTACTTTTATACGGTTGCAAAATTATTGAATTATGACTTTTAAAGAACTCAATTTTTTAACCTCCTTTTTCATTTACTGGTAAATCGAATTATAAACAAAAATAGTTTTAAAAATAGTTTTAAAAATAGTTTCCGTGTCTATTTGGTCGAACCAAGAAATGTTTTCATTCCAGAATCGAAAACGATCGTTTTCTGGTAATCGCGCCCGGAGGGTTCGAGCGTCTCTGAACCAAGAAGAGAAGTAAATCGAGTATAAATCTACTTAGCAGACGAAGGGAAAACTTCTTACTGAATTATAACTCACAGGTTCGCCACGAACGTCCCGATTCGTTTCGAGCTTCCACGACGAGACGTAACCTGCGATCGTAATGTCTTCTCCAATTTATATAGGAGGTTCTGAGGTATTGAGGTTCCAGCAAAGTATGATTCGAGGTTGAAATAACGAAGAAGTAGAGAGATCTATAGAAAGTGGGCACTTCAAACGAATGGTTTTTACTCTTATGGTTCTGCAAGCGAAATAGTGATTCAATTTTCCCAGAAGCATTCAGAAACTGTATCCCTTGGAAATCACCGTTTAATTCCTACTTTAGAAATTCTCGGATTAAGGAAAAGATAGTGAAGTGAGTAATTAGAGTTGCAGCTTTTAGCGTTGAAAGAAAATCTCTTGAGAAAGATATATGGTATCTTCTTTCCTTCATCGTGGATGATCGTGGATTGATTGAGTTGACAAAAGTTGAATCTAACATTTTCACATCTTGAGGTAAATTAACGATTGTTTCGGATTTACAGTGCATAGAGAATGGCATTTAATAATCTGGATATTGGAAAGCGACAATGAGGTGATCTCGGGTCAGTTTACAGAGAGAGATAAAGGCCAAAGCATAGGAAGTGTCGATGAAGTTTCGGCCATGAATGACGTGATATATCGAGTTACGCTTTATCGGTGCAGGGGCATTGAATATTGTTGCATTCTGGGTCATACCTGCTGGATCGATGTCGTTGCAGGTGAGCCGATTGACGGTTAACAGGGTTACGAGACCAAGACCGAGCATAACTTAACTATTCGTCCGAGCAAACAAGTGGAGCGGGACGAGTTCTGAATGGCAACTGACTAAAGATACCGACGATTTTTTTACATTTACTGGAATAAAAATATTTTTTTTTAGTTTCCAAAGTTCCAAAGCCTAGCATTTTTATTTATTCATTGGCGGAAATTTACCCAGCGTTGCTCGGGATTTTCATAGAATTTCAAGGAATTTTAAAGAACCTATTTCTTTCTCTGCAACGTTACTTCTAAATTTATTGGGGTATCAATATTAGATATTAGATATTTTTAGGACGTATTTGGAACATTGAATGTTTGTTGGAAGACCTAAAATAGTATATTATGCAACTTGAGATTTGAAATTCCTCGAAATTCCTTAAAGTCACTTGGAATTTCATCCTTCGAAACGCCGGGTAAATTTCTGCTGGTAAATAAACAAAAATAGAATGGTTTTGGGATCATAATTAATTTCTAGAGTTATACTCCTACCATTTATATTCACATAATTCGCATTGGTTCCTTTTTTAAATTCTCCAGGAGTTTTTGAATTCAGAGAGGGTGAAAGGCATCCAATAAATGGCACGTGTGACCATAATCGACTCAAATCACTGACGCGCGGGGAATCCCGGAGCATGCAGTGATGCGAGTCGATTATGGTCAGACATTAGTTGTTCTCCCACGTCCGCGCTCGGGTAGGTAGATGCTTGATCTAAAATAATCAGTAGGTATAAAAAACAAGAATCCCAGTAAAATATATGAAGAAAATATTTCAGGAGTGGAACTCTGAGTTAGTCACCTTGCTTTGAAGTTAAGTTTGATAACAAGCAGAGCATATTTGGCTAGAATTAAAAAAATTAATAAGTACTGAAGTAAAGAACAATATTTTGATGGCTGAAACTCACAATATTCATATTGCCAATATTTGTATTTGAAAATATTATGTGTAATTAAAAACAAACAAAGGTACCTGAGCATTATATTTTGATACACACTTTTTTATCACCTGGTATACAAATATTTTATAATAATATGAAGGTAACAGTTCTTTCTCTGCTATAAAACTAGAGTGTCTAACTTAGAGTCTCTACGCAGGCTGAGTGACTTTAATACTAGATTCTAGGTAACACGTGATAGGACAGAATCGTAAAGTCAAAATCGTTCAGTAGAAAGAGACTACCTATAAGCCCAAGTCACGTTTCTGGATTGTAGGTACAGATCATTGACTGGTATTCTCCCTCAGAATATAAAATAGTGAAAAGCAAACCAAACATCGAAAGGAAACTCTGCTAGTTCAAATACTTAAGGGCGGCAAATAAACTTCTATTCAATGCGACAAAAGATTAACTCATTGTCGAAACTTCCTTTAATAAACGTACCTTTTTATTCTTATCGAAATTGTTATAATTTTTTTTAATACCTCTTCAACGTGGATCTTGCAAAAAAATAAAAAAGAAGAAGTGCAGCAGAAAAGATTCTGTCCTCCTGTCGTGTCGTTTTACTCTTGCCTTTCCGATAAAAGCGATGGATTAATCTCGCGGGGTCTTAAGAAGCGGAAGCTCCTCTCGCTCGATTGATCTCCACCGAGAGATTAATTGTACCTGCTTTACAATGGCCGATTCGCGAAGAAACTTTGGTATGAGGCAAAGCGGAAATACAGCTGGAAGGAAAATTCACTGTCATCATATATCCATCGATTTAATGAGATAGATTTCGATCTTTGATTAAACAACCCAATACATCATTGAAAGGGGAAGCTCGTGCTAAATTTGTCAATGAAGGAAGCGTTAGTACCGATTTGAGGAACGATAGTTTGCTGACGCGGTTCGTTGCTTTGATGTGTTCAATCACATTTGACAAGTCTATAGTGCAATTCATTCCACTCTATTTACGGAATTATAATGCTCTCTTACGTGATTAATTCGTTTACATAATTAATCCCTATTCATATTTTAGTACAGAGTGAACCAGGAAAATCAATTTTAGTTTCTGAATTTGTAAATAATCTATAGGGTGAGTGTAAATGTCAACTTAGTGAAGCATGTGGGTCAAAGAACGAGTTCACGAACTAGAAACAATCACGAGCGACAGTCGTGACGTCACGTAAATCTATTCCGAGCAACGCCAACACATTTATGAATTTAAAAATAGAATGTACCGAGCTTCATAAACCAATTATTCGACCAATGATCATGACAATAACCAATAAATGAGATTGATATTCTACCAGTTGATTTCTAGACTTCGCGTGACTTTTTCCTTGTCACGCTTCTTATTTATACTTCATTTCTCCTTAATTTCTTCATTGCTTATCTTAATAAGAAATAAATAGCATATACCAACCATAGAATGTATTATTATTTTAGAATGAGAAAAATATATGGCATTATGAGATAAAGTACAGAGGCATCCTTTGGAAGGATTTATTTTTAAAGAAGCTTCAGAGGAAAAGGGGTTTAGAATTTTTCAATTCGAGATGCATTCTTGAATATCGATTCTAGGTGTCTTATGTTTTGTGGCAGCTTAAACTTCTTTGTTGTCATGTCTTCACTGAGCAAATCAGAGATACGTATTCCCAAGAAAATAGCTTACATTCAGATTCACTCGTAAAAGCTTTCGGGATTGTCTCGAATCTTGAAATTACATATCTTCGCATGTCAAGGGAGAAAAAATCCTATCATCTGTTTATTTTGTACCACGTAAAAGTTTCCAATCTCTTCCTCTCATTTTTGACAAAATGTTGAAATGTTGTTTTAAATCGGGACACTGAGAATTATTGTATTCATATTTTTATTAACACATTTTTAAATCCATTTCGTGACAATGCATGATTGATGATTATTTACAGAAACCTGAAAATGGAGAGGAAACTCGAATAAAAAATAAATTCATTGAAAGTGAGCTTGTTTATTGCTTAGTTACAAGTTTAAAACTTACCTTTACAGCATTTATTACTGCAACATTGATTCGGCACTTTGCATTGTATTTTAGGAGGACGGCATAATACAGAATCAACTGATCCCGTAAAAAGAATTACACAAAGAAGAGCGAAAAATATCAAGATTGAATGATACATTCTGGTTTGAAATTGAAGTTTCTGATAGAAGTCGTACTTTATATACGAAAGAAATGCATCAGAATTTACTTAGCATAAGAAAAATTTAAAAAGATAAAACAATCAGTTGAAAATCTTTCCTTGTTTGTGCAATCGCTAAAAATAGCAGGTTAAGGAAAATTCTACAATAAAAATTATTCATAAGATTCAAATATTTATTTTAATGTACAAACAGTGATAAAATACATAATGATGTCTTTTATTTATTATATTTAACAAAATGGTTAAACGCATATTGAGCCAAGAGGTGGGAATGAAACTGAAATAAAAAATAGTAAGATAATTGAAAATTCTGGAATCTTATGGTAGCTTAAGAAAAATGTGAAAATAAATCTTACATTTGGCACACCTTCCACTGCAACATTCTGCATGATTTTTACACTGTTCGCCTTTTTGCTTACACTGAGCGAGAACTGATCCACAATAAAGAATCATGCAAAAAATGACAAAGAAAATGACTATCGATCGTTGCATTGTAATTTGAAACTGATCTACTTGCAGGAGAGAAATACATCAGAATTTACTTAGCATAAGAAAAATTTAAAAAGATAAGACAATCAGTTGAAAATCTTTCCTTGTTCGTGCAATCGCTAAAGATAGCAGGTTAAGGAAAATTCTGCAATAAAAATGATTCATAAGATTAAAATATTTATTTTAACGTACTAACAGTGATAAAATACATAATGATGTCTTTAATTTATTATATTTAACAAAATTGAAACTGAAATTTAAAAAAACTCAACCCATTTTGTTAAAATTTACAAAATCAAAATATCGATTATAATGAGAGATTTTTGTTCAAACACCTGTCATTTCTATAAAAATTTTGTTTTCAGAGAATGCCTGACAGAGAAACTTCAAAAAAGGGTCATATCTCCGCCATTTTTTAATTATTTAAATTAGTTGTTGTTTAAAATAAAAAATTATTAATGACTGCGTAAAAAAAGCGATTATCAATGATAAGGGAAGGTCCCAATTCTGCAATAGTAGAAATGATTGAATAAATCATGAATAAGTATAAAGTTGCTGGTAAACAAAGATTGTAAAGATAAAATTAATTAGTCTCTAATTTAGAAAATTTGCATTAATAATAAGAAATGTATGGAAGAGTGTCACATGATATTATTTCATTTCTTGTTCTAGAGTTCGTGTCGAGTACTACGTGAATGAGAACACATTCAAGGAACGCCTTCAGCTCTACTTCATCAAGAACCAACGCTCGAGTAAGTTAATTACCCAGCAGTATTCTTGCACTGAAAGCGTGAATGGGACTAGATACGAGTATAACGTGTATATTTCTCTCTTATTGTGAATAGAAGAAAAGCCAAGTCTATACAAGTCTATATACGGCATTAATGTACCAACATGTTTCATTTTAACTGATCATTTCTTCTTTTGTCTCTGCTCATATGTCCGCATCTGTAAAGATTCAAATCTTAAGCACTGCAATTAACTGGAGAAAGTTCCATATAATTATTCCATATATTGTAGAATATAATATTTACATTTATTTTCATTGGAATACAAGACCTGGGTGATAGAAAATTGCAGAAATAATGCTGTTGATTACTATCTGATTTGGGACTTTTGTTAATAGAAGCTTAGCAGCTTTCCATGAAAAAGATAAATAAGCAGAAAGGTAAAGAGCAAATCCCAGAAAAAGAAAAGCTCTTTAGTTAAAGGCTATGATGAGAGGGACGACGATAACTCACAATCAAGGGGCTTGGCGTTGAGCCTGGTCATAAGTAAGCTTCGAGCGTGAGAGCTCGAAACGGAAACTGCAATTTCTAGTGAAACATTCATTTTCTAAACTATGTAGAAAGATTTATATTTATTTTAAACTTGCCATTTTCTCTCTCAAAAAAAAGATAAAGATAAAGAAGTTATTAAATATCTCTTTCAGCAGCTAAAGAAAAAACGCAGTAGTGGTAAAAACGCGATATTGTCAGACACAACGAAGGAAAACAGAGTTTATAAATTCTCGTTTATTGCATCACAGTGATTTCTATCTATTATTCTTCCCCATTGCAAGATGATATTTGCGTTATGAAATTCTCCTTTTTTTCAACTAGTTGCTTCCATTTACTCGTGTATAGAATGTTGCATTGCTACACAAGGTTGAATGAGCGTGAGAACTTCAAGTTGGGCAAACCTTTGTGGCTATTTGACGTCAATGTGGACGTTCAAAACCACATAGTTCGACCACGGTCGAGTAAATATTTGACGGAAATTCCTTACACTGTACTCAATCGTCCAGCAGCTCTTTGCGTTCTATATACACAATTACATTCTATGTTGCAAATCAATAATACCTCAAACTTTTCCAAAAACAAGCTTATTTATTTTTTGATTACGTTATTATTCTACTCTGTTGCATCAATTTGATCGAATTTAGTAACTTTACGATAGATTTTTTTTATTTCAGGTCTCAGGATACGACTGGCCAATCTTTTTTTCAAACTACTAACATGCTTCCTGTACATTTTCCGGGTTGTCACAGACAACGATCCTACATACGCCGCGTGGTAAGTCTCCATAAGTTACAAAAATATCAAAATTCTGGATATTTTCCTTGAGTATAGAACAAAGAAAAAAATCAGTTTAGCAACCTACTCATCGTTACACTCTCGGTGGAAAATAACATTTGACAGGAAGCAATTTGTTTTTATGGAAAAACGCCAGAGAGAAAAGGCGCTAATATTGCCTCCAGCGAATGAAAGTTTTTATTTGAAATAAAATTCTCTTCTTGCATCTTTCCTAGTTACGGTTGCACGGCCGGCAACAAGAGCGAGTTCCTGGTGTCGAGACACCTTACCGGAGAAGAGTTCCAAGACAATCCAACCATAAACTGGGACGCGATCTTGTGGGTGCGCAGACCCCTAGAATTGTGGATCGTCCAGGTGATTCTGGCAATGATATCGCTGACGGAGACGTTGCTTCTCGCTTATCTGGGATACAAGGTACGTCTATTTACGTTCCTCAAATATTCTCCTTCTTTCGCTAAGCCTTGCATTGCCTTTCTTCTTCTTCTCTCCTTTATACTCAATGTTTCGCTCCAGACGTTTGACGTCAAATATTCGAGATCGAATCTTCAACCCACAATAAAAATAAACGAAAAAATAATAAAACTGATTGCATTTCAAATCTTTAGCTTTTTAAGCTATACTCTCTTTTCTCTCTCAATGGAATTTTACTCTTTACCTCTGAATTAATTTCTTTGACTCATTCAGAAAAAAGCATGATGAAAGGTGAGAAAAACATATTGATCAAGAAGAATTTAATTAAAATTTTTCATGGACTTCAGGAAAGACATCTCTCTGCCTTTATAAGTAAAGTTGAGATGATGTACAATGTTCACTCTCGAAAGTAAGTGGTGCTCAAAAATCTTTGTTATTAATCTAAGTGAACCTAGTAGTGGCTTTTTTTATTGAAATAACTCTTCCGCAGTGTTTCAACGTCGTAATCGTAAAACATTTTATAGTTAGTTTGTAGGTGCAAAGATATTTCTTTGCTAGACGTAAACGCAAACACGTTAAATGATCATGTGCTTGTAATACGTGCCAAGCTGCAGCCATTACATTTCATCGTGAAAAAATCAGTAGTCATTTTGCATTATCTGTCAAGCATAATGTAAAAATTTCCATTCAAGTAATCATGAAAGCACATAGCACTTCGCTTCAAGAAGATACCGCTTAGAATTTTTATTACAATGAATTTTCATCTCCAGGGAAGTAATTAAACTTGATAGTTCCCATGATCCCGTGCTTTATACTGAGTTCTAATTACTCAGGAATAATAATTCGATCCGATTTTACTACCAGAGTAGTAAAAGAGTAGTACCAGAGTAGTCAATATCAGTCAGACGTTTAGATTCTAATTTTTTAATAAACGAAGATATGTAAGTAGTATCGGTCAACATATGGTGGGACAGTAGCAAAGGTCCGTGTTTAATCAGTCATAATAAGTTCAGTAGTAAACACCCATGTGGTTTAAGTAGTGTAGGTCAATGTATTGCGATGGTGACAAATTTTTTTAAAATTTAGAGCGATATAAATAAATTATTATTACATAATGTCAACATGAAAAATTGAGATACTCCTGAAACTCAGATTCTAAAGTTACACTTGTACCGTCGTTTTTATTTTACTCAGTCTTCGACTTTCATCACAGTTATTTACTAGATATAGTCTTGAAATAAAACTAAAGCTCTGTGCCGTTTATTTGCGAGAAATTCGAGAAGCTTACGTCTCGTAAAAGTCTTTCGGAATTGCAAGCGATGACAAAACAAATACCGAAGACATCGTCTCGCGTTCCCAACTCCCTTCCCCGTTAGTTTTAGGTCTTCTCTTTTTATGTTCGACGAAAGTTTCGATAAATATGTTTGCAAGAGAGAGTAAATCGGAAATCTTTTCTCACCAACGCTCCAGAAACAAATAACCATGAAATTACTTCTCGATTATAACTTTTCCTAATTTGTCATCCAAAGTGCTTTATTAATTCAGTTTCATTAGAATGATATGAAGAGATTTTGGATTTTTTGCGACTACTCTCACAACTTTCAAATATTGTGCTCGATAATTCAATTTTTTTCTTTTATATAAAGTCACAGAACTTATATTATATTTCAGATTATATTCCCTTGCTTTTCAACTTGTTTGTAAAGTCACTTTTTGTATACTTTTAAGTGCTACAGAAGTTTTCTCAGCCTGATTTCAGTTGATTTTTCGATAAGTCCTGTAAACCTGTCGCAGCCGATAAAGTAAAGCTGCAAAGAGATTACTGCACGAACTGCAGTTGAAAGAGTTCATCTGGAAATATGTAAGGGCAGGATTTATCAAACTCTTCGACATCGTGTTCCTATTTCTGATTCAGTCGAATACTCTTGACTTACTCATGAAGGAGGCAACAACGATTTAGTAAATATTCATATTGCAAACCTGAAAATAAACCAATAAGAAAAATAATTTCTAGTTCTTTTAAAACGATTCCGTAACAAAATTCTAGAGCACTTTAAATTTTATTAGAATTATAAAATACAATAGGGATCTTTCAAAAAAAGTCATTAATTTCATTCCAGATACAAGTTACCAATATCTCCTGAAAAGACATTAATGTCTAAAATGGTGACAACTTTTCTCTCATACCTGGTTTCTGGAAAATTCCATCTCTTCCTTGTCTCTCTTTTGATTTATAGTCCAATGCTCGTTTTTCACTAAAAATTCTGTCCAAATGCAATTACTTCTCAGAAAAAAAAACGCTTTTATTTTCGACTTCTAATTCTCTCCTATTTTTTACTTTTTTTAGATTTGTAACAATTTTGCATTTGGTATTGAACAAAACTTCCCATATTAAGAGAAACCTATCTGATCACATTTTTTGATTGAACACAGGTAACTTTTTGCATTCAGCTTTTTGGGAAGCCCTTTGATGTAGAACTTCTGCGTGGAAAACACAAAAGACTCATATATTCCATGTGAAATGGCACGTGCAAAATATTCTTTCGTCAGCAACCCTCCAGGCGACAGATTTCAAGAATGGAAAAAGAAACTTTCTCTTATTCCACGCAGAGCATGAATTGAGCCTCAAGCAAATCTCAAACCAGATCTTAAATAAAGTTTACATTGACAACTTTTTTTCAAAAATAATAATAGTAATTTATGAAGAACTTGACAGAAAAGTGTTACATTGTGTCGAAAGAAGGCAAAAAGAAATTTTCCATTCGAAGAATAAGTTCAAGAAAAGTTCAAAGCAGACATTATTTGCATCCATCAAAAATTTTTAAATCTTTAATACACTTTAATCCATTATTAGTAAAAAAAGTATTAAATTATAAAAAGTAAGTAATCTATTATTCTAGAATTAAAAAGCTTGTGACATGTTGGTTTTAAAAAAAATCTCGGATGACTGAGAGAGTCATACTCTGAGCACTGTAAAAGCTTGCGAAATTTCTACTTCAATGTAATATTTAATTAGAAGGCTAAAAGCTGCGGAAGTTAGCGTAATTTCGTTTCGTTTATAATTAACTAAATGTAATATTCTCGAAGTGAATAGAACCAGCAAAATTTGCTCTTCAAATAAGAGTCCTCTTCAGGAGACATTCGAAAAAACCGTAAAATAAAATTCTTTAAGTCATAAATTAAAATTCCTCGCAGCAATATGTTTTTCTCCACATGTGAATGTTCAAAATCAATAAATCATATATGAATTTTATTCATCATTAATGTCCACATTTTTAAAAAAAAGCGTTTTTTTAAGTTTTTCACTGGGTATGTTGATCTGTCTTCCTAATGTTCACAGGGAAACATTTGGCAGCAACTCCTGTCCTTCCACTTCATCCTGGAGTTGGTTACAACAATTCCATTTACGATTACGGTGAGTTAAATGATCTGCATTTATTATTACTCATAAATTATTAAATAAATAAATAATAATTATGAAACTTTTCTAAGAGAAAGCTTTGTTACACGTTTCTGTTTTATTCAAATTCATATAGGACGGGAATATGGTAGAGCTTTTGCCTTCGATTGTATCATTGTATTTTGGCTCAAAATATTTGTGCGTTGACAGAATATAATAAATTTTCATTTCAAAGTAACGCATAACAATAATACGTATTACGCGTGTCCAGTATATTCTACATGGAAATTTAATTAGCTTAACCTCATTAGGTTTGCGTCGCAGGATTGCATATGCAGTAAGCACGCATTGTCGTAAATCCTGGCAACTTGATGGCCCGGTTGCGTGGCATAATAATTTACTGAAGAACTTAAACTGACAATTCGGAAGTTACTATTAATATAGAAAATATAGTACGATATTTAAATCGAAGAGGCTGAAGAAGTAGTAAAGGTCTATGTATAATCAGCCATACATACATTCTTCAATTTTCCAATAATTTTACAATATTCGAAAAGATTCTACAGAACCTTTTTCATTAGAAGGTCTGAGAGAATGGTAGATTTTATATTTGAATTGCAAATAACGAAATTTGATTATTTACCAATCGGCCTTTGATGCTCAAAATCAGACACAATTAGCAAACTACACTGGCGTGCATTCACGTGAATGTTTGCACCGTCAATATCTGCATGGTTGCAGGCATTAGACACGCATCGTTTACCACATCCCATAGGGCAGTTGAATTAAAAGTTACATAATAATCAACACCGATTAAATAATTTAGAGTAACTGTTCAGTACTCAGGCTCTAAATATCCCTTTGTAAATAAAATATTTTATACCTATTTTTATCCTGACAAAAAAAGAAATATTGTAAAGATTCTAAATGCTTGTCGAGCTTCTGCAGTGACTTTAGGTTCAATGAATAAATTATGTTCACAGTTCTAAACTTAAACGTTTATTTTCATTGAAATTGAGGGTTTTTAAAGTACTTTTCTGGTAAAAATAACTTCCCAAGGTCGAAAGAAAGTAACGTTAATTTTTGAAGGAGGATTAATTTAACCAAAAGTATTGTTTATTTTTCAGCTACTATATCCCCCAATGAGAAATCTCTTCATACCAGTTTTCCTGAATTGCTGGCTGGCGAAACATTCATTGGAAAATATGTTCGTAAGTGTCGAATGAAATGGATCAATCAATAATCCAGTATAATAAAAATAATTGTATAATAATATTTTCTCCTTTTTTCAGAACGATTTACACCGAGCGATGCAAAAATCCCAGTCAGCTCTGAGTCAACAGCTAATGATTCTTAGCGCCACTTTACTGTGCCTTGTTTTTACGAGGTAAGCCAACACACTATTTTCTGTAAACTTTTTTCCATCTGTATTTTTACAATTTCTGTTTTTGAAATAAGGGAATTGTCTCAGCCAAACAATAGAAAACTTGTTAATGTATTTTGTAAATGTTACAATCCTGGATTTATGGCTAGTTCTGGGAACATGGGTTGTTACGCATTTATGCTCGTTGCTTCCACAAAAGCTCTATGTTGGGGTCGAGCAAACGTTTAAGCACATGCTTGAATTGTCCAATAGATTGTATCTCCGTAACCCACGACGACTGAATGCACAATATTGTATCCAACAAACTTTCGAATAAACACTGAGCCCCGTTGAAAATTTATATTTGTTTGGCCACAGGCCTTCAGTTCAAAGCAATCGATATGTTGCTATTGATTTTAGGGACTTATTATTAGAAAACAGTAGGTATTCAAAACGTTTTTTCAGAGATCTCAAAAGATATATTTCAAAATATTTTAATGAACTCCAAAAGATCTTGAAATATTTTTAAAGATTTTAAACATTTCGAGTCTTTAAGGGGTAACATCTATGTAGGAAGCTGTTTTTGTAGGTCATTTTTAAGATTTTTTTTAAAGAGATATAATATTACAATCAAAATCCAAGAAGACAAGTTTATTACACATATTATAGGGAACATAAATTAATTTTTTAGAAGTATTCGAAAACAAAATGGAGTAATCGTGGAGGGCTTTGAAAAAAAGTTGCTGTACTCTGGGTCCGCTAAAGGCGCCATTTTGTTTTGAATACTGCTAAAAAATTAATTTATGTTCCATATAATATGTGTAATAAACTTCTCATCTTGGATTTTGATTGGAATATTATACCTCTTTAAAAAAAATCTTAAATAGATGTCCTCTGGAATTTTAAGGGATTTCGTTTTATTTCCTCCACATTATAATTTATTCCTTGAAATCTCTTGAACTCTTTTGAAATCCAAATAAATTTCAGCAGTATGTAAAGTTGTAAAGGAACCCCGTAGAGATTAAAATATTGAGCTAAGCGTCGATTAAAGTTAACTACAAAGAAGTTCTTAGAATGCATTATTTATAAATGGTGCTGAGTGCCTCTTCGCTTCTAGCCTCATATAACTATATTATTTTATATCGATCTTTTATAACGATGTCTTTCTTTAAGTGCCTAGTTTCTCCCGCTGTCGTTGAATTTCAGTCTCGAATGAAAATTGTTTCATTGGTTAATCTTGCAAAAAACAGCACCTTCCAGATTACCTAAAATTCGTGGGGGTAATCATCGATCCTCACATACCCCAAAAAAGCCGCACCTGTGGATAAGGAACGTGATACTCTATCATTAACTCCTATCGAAATTAATTAAAATCCTCCTAATTAATTAAAAAAAGGCTCGTCACACCAGTCTATCAATTAATATTGACGAATTTAAGAATAAGAATTCGAGCTTTATATCTTTTACTTGTTTGTATTTATTTTTGCTTACATCTTTATTATTGAGGCCTTAAAAAAGTTTTGAATAAAGATCCAATTAGGAAGCGCAGGTGGAAGTTTGATTTTACAAGCTTCGTTGCAAGAGTCGAGGATTTCTGCGATTACAAGGTACACCGAGCTTTTTGAATTGAAGATAGAATTTGCATCGTCGCAATTGGAAGTCAGTCACCGAGAAAGGAGCTCAAGGGTTTAGGTCGCGTCGTTGTTTGCATACTTTACTCCCATGAGAAAGAACGTAACTAAATTGAAGGATGAATAAAGTCAAAGCCACAATGCCCCATGCATGACTTGTCACTTCATCTCTTAGAAATACAAATCGAGAACTGAATATAACGCTTCGTTTTATTGGAAGGATTTCAATTAATCATCATATTTAAATATATTGTTTATTACCCAATATTGTATTAAGTAACATTTATGAATTGTAATTTAATAATTCTCTCATAATTATAATTTATTCCTCATCAATATTCATACAGCATAGTTTATCACAAATTAATTATAACTTGTATTTATCTGTAGTGTGATTATGTTCGGATCCCTGTGAAATTATTCACATTTCACTGTACTTAATATTGATTTGTACATGCATTCTCACAGTTTATATTAACTCCGGTGGCAATTTTGAGACTGGTATGTTTGCTTATTTAATTACACTCGAAAGCATTTGATATGAGATTTCTCTGAAAGCACCGGAAAGCACACTCATCTAATATTTCTTGACAATAATGATGTTTACAGATGTTTTCACTTTATTATTTTTTCATGAATTCATTCGAGGAATAATTATCTGCTTTATTATTATTTTATAACATTTTCTCAATGGCAAAATTGCATATACTATAAACAAGAAATTGTTTATAGATATAAATATGGTAAACTAATCAACATAAAACTGTGACGCAGTCTATATTTTATCGATCTGTAAAATTAATTATTTATCTGGAACAAATTCACCTAGTGCGAGCTTGGAGACTTTAACCTTGTAACTATAAGTTCTTTATGGTTTGAACTCGAATTGATTTCATTATACAGTGTACATTTTCTTTCCTTGTATATCTATAAATACAAATTTAATTATGTATCAAACCAATTAAACACGATACATAATTTCTAGAGGCACAAATGTTCTCAGAATTTTAATAAGATTTAATGTGAATAATGTTTCGTATAATTTAATTATTCAAAGAAATGTTTTCCTTTCTTTTGAAATAAAATAAGGATGAAAAATACTGTTTTATTTGAACGACAGATCGATCCAAGAAAACGAGTTTTAGTGTGACGATATTTCATTTTATCGAAGGAAATTTAGTATCGTTCTGTAAAACGTAAGGATCTTATGTCCTCTTTAGTTACCCCATTTGAAAATACATTTATGTGAAATGGATGTATTTATGGCTTTAGAGTGATAAATTATCACCAACAGTTAACGATTTACATTTTCCTGCGAAGAGTTCATAAATATTTGTGCTTTAAAATAGATATGCTGTGGAAGATAAATATTACAAAAAGAATATTTTTCATGGTAAAAACAATGAAACTTATCAGTTTTTATTTATTAAAAAAATTGCATGAATTCACCATTATTGAAGATAAATTTGAATATAATGCCTTCTCTTTAAAAAGCACATTAAACAAGCCAGGAACAACGAACATCGGAAACAATCTTCAATTTTATAGGTAATCATAAAAGATAATGCATTTATGACTAATTTCCACTTATCGTGAAACTAAGATACATTTTGCAGTAACATTAATAACAGGGATATTTATATTTTAACTATAATTGGTTTCGTTACAAAATACAATTTCTAATGAAAATAGTAGGTAAAGAGTTTTAAATCCTTCAAGGGTCCGCAGCCGTTTCTTCGAAACTCGGAAATTTAAATATCAGATTTCCCTTTTGAATTGAATATTCTTAATGCATAATGTATATAGAAAGAGGTATAAAAACTTTATAAAAAAAACTGCTTACTTAATTCGAAACTAGGTTTATGTCTATTATTAATTCCTGGCACTCGGAACCAAGAAACCAATCTCCAGTTCATTTCGGTTTTCCTTAAACCACTTATATAAAAAATGTTTACGTATCTAGGTCGTAGACGTTTGTTTGCGGAAGTAAAATAAAGCAATAAGACTCTTTATATGCGCTCGGAATGGTCACGCATATAATGGTGTGGCAGTGATCACACAGGGGCGAAAAGTAGCGTTCCGTTGTAAAAATTATTCTTGTGTGAAGGGAGGAAGACTCGACCCTTGTTTATGAAGTTTATGCTGCAAAACAACGTTGTTGACGAACGCTCTGAGGTAAAAAAACAGATATTTACAACCGACTGGGAAAGCAACGACCTGGGAGACTCGCGTAAATCCACAGCTAACGCGTTTACACCACAACCTGTTCTGACATCTGCCTTGAAGTATCAAGAGTCGAGGAAAGAGCATCCCCACGAGCATCGATAAATCTCTGTCTGACGCCACCAACGAATCGAAAAGTTGACCCTTATAACCGATGGTTGACCTCCGAACTTTCCCACGCTGTCACATCCATCGGTTAAAGCGTTCTTTTTCACCATTAAAAACCCTGCATACACAGGTTGTCCCAGTATTCAAAAAACATATTTATATTTTATCATTTCTTGTCAAATACTGATAGAAGATTATCTGAGATTGTGTAAAAATATTTAAGTTCAGAGATTCGAAAATTAATTAATTCCGTTGAATTTTCTTGAACTTTTTTTAATTACTTGAAAGACTTTTGAATACTTTTCAAGCTATGAGAATGAGCATTGAATTATTTGAAATTTAAAAACTTTATCTTTTGTCGAAAAAGAGCTTTTCTGTTTCTGGATTCATTATTTGCAATATTGGATTACTTAACTAGTTAATTTTCGGAAAATAAAAACCATATTTTAAAAAAAAGTAGGAATTATATGGAAAAAAGTTTAAGGAGTTTCAAAATCGTTCACGAAAGTTAAGTATTTCAAGGGTTTTTAAATGATATTAAAGAATTTCAAGCGATTTTAAAGAAATTAAGGATATTGCAAGAATTTTCAAGTGATTCTAGAAAATTTTTAAGGATTTTCAGAAAGTGATTAAAAAGAGTGAAATAAATTTCGAGTGATTTAAACAAATTTTTGACCAAGAAGAATTTATGGGGCTTTCAAGATTTTAAAATAATCTAAAAATGTTGTTAAGTATGCCTAGGGAATTTTATAAGATTTTAAGAAATTTCTAATGGTTCTAAGAAATTAAAAAATTTTAATTATAATTAAGAATTTTAAGGGCTTTTAAAAGACCTTCCAATAATTTAAGGATTTTTAAGAATTTTCACAAGATTTTGAAAATTTTGAAATCTACTAAAACCATTTGAAATTCCTTGATATCACTCAAAAGCTCTTGTAATCTTTTGAAATTTCTTTAAATCTCTAGTTATTAAAAACTATGAAAAAATATAATCATAAAATTTAATAATAATTTTCATGAAAAACCGGTTTAAAGTTCCTAGAAAGATGTTCGTTTTTGTCAACAATATATACATATTAATTAATATTTATTTATATAAATATAACCATTTCTTGTATTTTTATAAATATCTAAGTGTCAAAATCTTAGGAATTCTCTATTTTTCCTAATGTTAAATTTTTAGGTTAAAAACGCTTACTACTATTTACTACTACAATCGTTTTATTGAAAAATAAAAATCCCGATCAGATCCTCGTCAGATGCAGTGAATGTAGATACTTTATTAAAATTCAGCAGACTTCTCTCGAATTCTGTAAAATTACCATCAAAATTTTTAAATGTTCAAATCTCCTTGAAAAAATGGTTTCAAATATAAATGCCAAATTAACTAACTGGCTTAGTTTATAAAAAATGTCATAAGTATTAAAAGTATTTACAGTGATTAACTAATTCATTAAAAAGTTACACCAAAGAGTCAAAACCTCCTAGAAAAATAATTTGAGGGTAATT
>JAUESI010000003.1:2973940-2995713 GCA_032275145.1 Synergus laeviventris
TTAACTTTGCCATTTCCATTTACGATTTTCGTTTACCATTTCTTTTTAGCATTTCGCTCTACCGTTTCCTTTTACCATTTTCCTTTATCATTTCCTTTTAGAATTTTCCTTTACCATTTTCTTTTACCATGATTTTCCTTTGTCATTTCCCTTTACCTTTACTTTTACCATTTCCCTTAGCAATTAACCCTTAAAATTTTATTTTTCTTTCTCCCTTTACCGTTTTCATTTACCATTTCCCTTTATAAATTACCTTTGCTGTTTCCATTTACCATTTTCGTTTACCATTTTCCTTTACCATATCCCTTTACCATTTCCCTTTTCCATTTCCCTTTGATATTTCCCTTTGCCATTTCACTTAGTCCTTTCTCCTCCCTTTTACCATTTCCCTTTACTATTTCCGTTTACTACTTTCTTTACCATTTTCTTTTAGCATTTCCCTTTGACATTTCCCTTTACCGTTTCCTTTTGCCATTTTCATTTACCATTTTCCTTTACAATTTCCGTTTACCATTTCCATTTACAATATCCTTTTACCATTTCCCTTTACCATTTTCCTTTACCATACCCTTTTGTGATTTCCCTTTAACATTTCCCTTTACTATTTCCTTATACCATTTTCCTTTGTCATTTTCCTTTACCTATCATTTTACTATTTCCCTTTACAATTTACCTTTTCCATTTCCCTTTACCATTTCCTATTGCCATTTCCTTTTAGGCTTTTACCATTTCCTTTTATTATCGCTCTTTACCATGATTTTCGTTCAGAATGATTTGTCTTGATAATGTGAAGAGTCGTGGTTAATGGGTTTTTCTTTATGAACATTGATGTATCTCTAATTTTTTCGGAAACCATCAATCGTAGAAATAAATGCTTAAACAAAAAATGTGTATTTCGATAAGATCTATAACTTTTGTTTGATATTTTTTTAAGTTTTGCATATTTTCTGAGATATCTGGAAAAATGCATGGTTTTTATGGTTTTTTTTAATGGTTTCATCATGAAAATCAAATTTCAGACTATTTTTACTATCATATTCGTAATCAACGCATCAAGATATATATAGGTCTAGTCAGTTTGAAGGAAATCGGAGGTATACCTATAAGGTATATATATACCTTTTCGGAAGTACATATCTCGTTTTTCTCAATTTTGCATGCACATTTTACTAATACATGAAAAATAAGCAATTAGCACATTTTTTATTTTTTTATTTTATGCACTTCTTTGATCTTTTTGTGCTCTAATAATTATTATGTGAGGTAGATGAGACGCTTAATTCCCTGCAGTCGAATATATACTTAATGTCGTTGTTGCATCCTCTGTAATGTCTCTGAACCCAATTCCATAATTTATGAGATTTTGCTCACGATCAATGTGCATATCCTCACAATGTCTCTCGATGCCTGTACTACCAACGTGACGTCGTTGCATTCAATGATGTCCTGCCTGACATGTCACCCTATAATCTCGTGGATGTTTTCGATGTCTTCCTTCCTGTATCACCTTTGTGCACTTCGTCTTGCTCTACGCCACATCTCGAACGACTTACTGCCTGCAGCTTTAAAGGGTGAGTCCGCTCTGTTTAAATTCCCATAGAAAAAGACACCAGAAAAATCATAACATTTGTTTAAATACATACGAACAAAAAATTCTCAACCTTTCAATCTTGGAAATATAATCAAAGACTGTCTTTCTTTTCTAGTATACGAATTCGAAAATAAAAGTCAATTACAATATATACCAAACTAAAAATTTTATTTCTTCAACATAATCTCAATAAAACGATAAAAATGATCGAAAATCGATCAACTTTAATCTCAGAATTCACACGTTCTCGTGAGGTAATTATCAAATAAATAATGTCGATAAACACTGATAACTCTGGTCACATGATCAGCGAAAAACATTCCAGTCTTTACTTTCACAACATAATTTAGGAAATTCTTTTTACTTCTCTAGAAGTCACCTTATCGCATGGTTTCAATTATTACCTATATGAACATTTACTTTTATAAGAATACTTATACTGAACACAATAATTTTAATCATTCCATGATCACAGTCACGTTCTGATAAGATGCTTATTACCAGAATTTAAAATGTGTCATGATTGTAGAAGAATTTTTTTAGAGAATAGTTTGTTTTTTATTGTATAAAATGTAAAAATTGCATAAAAGCCAGATATCAATTTAAGGCATTACAATACTGATTGTGTCCATCTCACTCTGAATTTGATACAGACTTTTTCCCTTAGTTTCTGGCAGGGAAGTAATAAGTAGGGGGATTCCAATCGAACCCAACATTGCAAAACACCCGAAAGTTAAGCAAGAATTGTTTGTTTTTATCTTCATAAACTCGTAAACTCTTTGCACACTTAAAGCAGCGACGTAGATTAGAGAAACACAAATGCCAGCTGCAACAGTTTTCACTCGATTTGGAAAAATTTCTCCTACTAAGATTGGTAAAAGAGGAATCAGTCCGAAGAAGTAAATAGCATAGTAAGCCAGTATTAACAACAATGGTATTATCAATTCACCTTTCATGAAACTTTGACAATCTTTTTGTTGAATAAGTTTATGAATTGCTAACAAAAAGCAACAAACCGCAGATCCCACGATAGAAATAATCAGCAAATGTTTACGACCAAATTTTTCTATCGTGTATAGACAAATTCCAACAGAAATAACATTCAGTGATGAAAGCACTGTGTATTCAAATCGTGGTACAAAAAGTTTGAGCAAATTTTCCAAGTAGTAGTTCATGGCATAACTTCCCATCATTTGGCTGAGACACAGGAAAGGGAGAATCATCATCACAGATTTTTTGGCATTTTCGGGAAAGAAAAATGCCATGAGAACTCGAGTTGGTTTCTTTTTAGTTTGATGGTCAGAATTGAAGAAATTTTCTATGGACCTGTATTCATCCTCTATGTCCAAAACTGTCCTTGTACACCTCAAATTTTTAAGAGAGATTTTTGCATCTAGAACCTGTAAAAATAAAACATTTAAAAAAGATTGAAGAAAAAACATTAAAAAGAAAACATTGAAGAGAAAAAGAAACTCACTTTTCCTCTTTTGAAAAGCAAGTAGGGGGACTCGATCATCAACAAGAAAATTGATGTTGTGAAGATTATAGGCACCACTACGACGACAGCAGCCAAAGTTTTCAGATCAACAAAAAGTGCCAGAAAGCCAACAACTAAAACTCCAAAATTGGTAGAAAATGAAGTGTAGGCTCCTACAATTCCTCTATTTTTATTGGAGGATATTTCTCCCACATAGAGAACTGTTGTTGTCACATAAACTCCAACACCGAATCCTCCAATAATGCCTGCAAAAAGAAGAAACTAAAAGGGTTTTTTTGATATCTGAAAATTGACTTATTTCAATAAAGAATGTTTATTAGGGCTTCTAATTTTTTCTCAAAAAATGAACAGCCCTTATTTAAATGAAAATATCAAATTATACCATTCTATCGACTGAAGAAGCCACACAGATCCAAAAAGTGGAACAAGATATCCCGGAACAGAGAAAGGAAAATCTCCTTCCGTAAATATCTGCAATTAGCATCGGAAAAAAAGCTCCAATGCTGGCACCAAAATTTAATACTAACTGTAAATCTAAACTATCATTAAATCCAAGCATTTCATTTCTTCCATAAATGTCCGATTCTATGGATGGATTTGGCCAACCCATTGTTAGCCCCACACAAATTGCACCTAAATTCACTGAAAAACCAATCATAATCATAAACATTTTGAATTTCACACTTAAAACAGTAGTACCGTCTATTTTTTCAGATCTTTCCTAAATCTTTCTTGTATCTTGATTATATTGATTTAATTACAATTAAGCACTATAGTATTTTTAAGATACCACTTGCATGCTTATTGTCTCTGCTGATAAAATATTTTAATGTCTGAATTATTATCTTTACGATAATTATGATAATTCCTTAGTCTGTCCTTAATATGCATGAAACTCCATAAATCTTTCAAATATTTTATATACATATATATATGTATTCATTAAAAAAGGCCATGCATAAGTCACGTGAATTGGCTCCTGTACCCGTATTTCAATTTTTCCGGCATCACATTAAAAAACGAATAATTAAAATTAATTTTTCATATTAGATAAAGGTAAGATAAACGATAAGAAATTCTTATCTACTGGCTAAAACGTACTTTCTCTATTTATATTGAAGTGTGGTGCCTGAAACAATGAAAGCCGATAAGGTAGGAATCGACTAAATAATACATGGCCTTAATATCACAAAATTAATTTGCAATAAAAGAAATTGTTTTTTTTTAATATTTATTTTCCACAAGAATAATTCTAATGTTTCAATGAAAACTCGTTAATCCTTTTTGATCTCATTATCCTAAAATTCTAGACTCTTGTTCTAATTCAATATTCTCAGGAATAATACCTACAGGATACAAGTGTTTGGTAGAATCGATTGCCTCCTCTGAACTCCTTTAGAAACCACATACCCGAATAACTTCCAAACCGTTTCGCAAAATTTTCCAAATATGATCATTCTCAGAACCACTTCACGTGCACAAGAAAGAAAGAATTTTTTTTCTGAGCTTGCGAGGTTTGCAACCGAGGTATTTAGGGACAACTAGTGATAAAGAAATGATAATTGAAAATGACTTTTCGTCCGGCAGTCGCCGTATTTCTTATCACTTCATCGTTAGACAAGAGCCTCTCGTCAAACCGACGTTGTCTGCGAGTTGCAACCGAAAGCACTCTTCAATTATCTTCTTGAACGATGTTGCAGAATCGTCAAAGGATTTCCGCCTGTCTCGCCCTTCATCGGAGTTTCACCCACTCTCTGTTATTTACTTAAGGAAAAAAAGCCACTCTGTTGCCTTCAACTGGCCCAGGTAAGAATTTTCAAATAAAAGTTTAGACGAAAACTATATCAACAAATGAAGATTATCAATTAAGATAAAATTCAACCTGAATTTTCTAATGATAACAATGAAGTCTATAATGAATTATTAATTACTGCTTTTCAGGTCTGCGAGCATTGTAGTTACAGAAATGCGAAAGAGTACAATTGGCAGAACAAGACCATCATCTTGGCTGCAGACTATGCCAGCAATGGCATCTACAACTTTATCATCCCCTTGAGAGCGCACTTCAGGTATAAAATACATCTAAGTCGACCTTTGGTATAAACAAGATTTCATTTAAACATATTGGCATCGATTTTCTCTTAGGTCAAAGACGTCTTTAAACCCCATCATCCTCCTGCTGGAAAGAAGACCAGAAATTGCATTTCTGGATGCGATTTCATATTTCCCTCTGATCTATTGGATGCTGGGCTCTATAGATTGCCTAGATGACCTTTTACGAGCTGGTATCACTTTAGCTGAAAATGTAGTGGTCGTCAACAAAGAACTGAGTAATTCTGCAGAGGAAGACACTTTGGCTGATTGTAATACCATCGTCGCTGTGCAAACCATGTTCAAGTTAGTTACAAACACATATGGAAAAATAAATAAAATAAATCTCTAAATCATAACTACTTCACATAAGACAATTTTTGGCTTGTTATCAGATTTTTTCCGAGCATAAAGAGCATAACGGAACTGTCGCAGTCAAGCAACATGCGATTCATGCAGTTTCGAGCACACGACAAGTATGCCCTTCACCTCAGCAAAATGGAAAAGGTACTCCTCAGTGCTACTTCTGGTGACAACTACCCCGCTGAGCCTCCCATGGGCTCCCCGGTAACACAATATCACTCACTCAGATTTATGATTGACTGACTGATCGATGTATTGATCAATAGACTGCCAATTATAATTTTATCAGTATTCACCTTTACCTTCGGTTAGCACCGAGACCCATCCCGGCTTATCAATAATGTGTTTGAAATTTCTGGACGTGATTACTGATCAGCCTATTATGAAATTTGAATCACTACATGCCAATTATGCAGTGCTTGATAAATTGAACGTTTTTCCTCCTCGCGAAGTCGATAATATGCCCAGTTTTCTGGCCAGAATTAATTAATTAGGTACTTTGAGATTAATGGATAAGACGGTGGTTATCTCTATTTTTTTCAGAAACAAAGAATTGTTTTTCTGTTTCTGTTAATTGACTCGATTGATAAAAAATCAGATTACATGCATGACTTTAAGACTTGTTTTGTCCATTTGCAATTATATAATATTAATATAATATTCAACAAAATGTAAAATGCACTTCTTTAAATAAGAATCTAATCGATTTGCGAGGGGCTAACCGATTTCAAAAGGTTTTAAATCTTTTGAAATCGCAAAAATCTTGGATTTTGGGACAGAAGTCGAGGTGTCAGCCACTCGCCGATTAGTATTTTTAAACTAAAAATATGGATTAGCAGCAACTGATGAAGTTTGACTAGCTCCATGAAAATGCCAACGAGTTTCTCAAGAATAGTATTTTTTTTGTTTGCAGCAAAATTCTGAACGCAATTTGATGAGTCGTCGGTTATCCAGACCTAAAAGTCCACTTTTGCAGGTACATGGTAATTAATGAATAGATGCAATAAGTTAAAGAGTAAGTTATTCATTTGCAACATAATCTCTATTAACAGTCTGGAATTTCTTACTTTAATTAACATTATTCTTCAATACTTACAACTACTTTTAGCTAAACAGAATTTTAAGATGAAGTTTTCATTCTTAAAGATCCTTAATTAATTCTAGAAGTGGCACCTTTTATTTTCTTTACGGATTCATGCAAATAGAAAACTTGAATCCCACTGTACCATTAGATTTACTTGTTTTAATTCATGGCATGAATTAATATTTATCTATAGATTTTTCAGCGTAAGAAAAGTAGCAGAGGGGTTACTCTATTCCAATATTTTCTGCATTATTTTTTATATTTGCAAAGTGCTTTCGATCTTCTTAAATGCAGCATAATGCAATATTTAAACATTTCTTTCTACTTTAGAGACAAGAATAAAAACAATTTATAAAGAGATTCAACAAGTAGCATAACTATACATTTCCTTGTAAAAGCATGACGAAGGGGTAAATGGGGTTAAAGGTAAATTCACCACGACCTTCTCAATGCGAAACCACTTTATCTTAAGTGCTTCTTCCACGTGCACTTTGACCTGAGCTTATCGACTTTGCGAATAACTTCTTTTACTGGCGCATAAAAATCCGTCTTTCGTGTCGCCTCCATTTATGTTTTTCAGAGCGACATTCTTGCTACAATTGAAATGTGTTAACTGCTGATAGAAAAATATAGAACCTAACTTGAAGGCCGGCGATGGGCTCGTAGTTTTGTAACCAAGTACTTTGGTCCAAGCACCTCAGCATCATTAATCTATTTCGATAATTAGTTTTGCACCTAGAAATCTTCTTTGATTTCTCCTTATTTTTTGCACTTTCATAACTTGTAGGATTTTTCAAATTTAGTGCCCCATTTCAGACGAAACTGGACAATGCTTCTGCTCTATAAGTTTCATCAGTTGCATGTGCTTGCGTTTTTTAATTCCTATAAGTAAAATGCATCTCCTGACTAACAATAATCTGAAATGTGTCTTCTCCTTTTGAAATATTAAGAAGTTTTGTTTAATTATTAAACTTGTATTTAAGTTCTGAGGAAAAGAAAGGGTTATCTCATGGCAATCAAAAATTAAAAATCAATTCGAGATATCGAAAAGAGATCTTTAAATTAGTTGAGCAGGTTAATTTAAAATAAGAGAGGCAAATATGTGATATTGAGAGAGAGTGAGAGAGTACAGAGTATAAATTTAACAATGAGCAATTGTGATAAATATAAATACCAATATTACAACAGAGAGTCAAATCAGAAATACAAATCAATACACAATCAATGTGCCAAGGAGCACACAAGAACATAAAATCAACAATGACAAGGAAGATGCTCGATTAAAGAAAATAAATATGAGTTCAGTTAAATGTGTATGAAAAATTAAAAAAGAATAAATTAAATATTTCAAACCGGTTAAAATTAAATAATAATTATTATTATTTTTCAATGAAATCTCGAAACTCACTCGAATTCTTTCGAAAATTTTTTTTAATTCTTTGAAATCACTTGAAATCTTGTTAAAATCCTTAAAAATTCTTTAATATCATTTAAAATCCCCTAAAAAACTTTACCAAATTTTTGAATTATTTTTAAATCGTGAAACTCTCTTCAATTTTTTGAATTTCTTTAACAATTCTTTGAGATCGCTTGAAATCTATTTAAATCGGTTCAAATTCTCTTTAATCACATTCTTAAAATCCTTTTAAATTCTCTAGAAAAACTGGAAATTTCTTGAAATCCCCTTAAATTCCTTAAAATCACTTAAAATCTATTGAAAATCCTTTCAAGTCCCTTAATATCATTTTAAAACCCTTGAAATAATTTTCAAAATATTTAAATTACTTTAAAATCTTGAAACTCCCCTGAATTTTTTGAAATTATTTAAAAAATCTTTGAAGTCACTTAAAGTCTATTTAAATCTGTTCAAATTCTCTTTAATCACTTTCTTAAAATCCTTTTAAATTCTCTAGAAAAACTGGAAATTTCTTGAAAACCCCTTCAAATCACTTAAAATCATTTAACAATCCTTGAAATAATTTTAAAAATATTTAAATTACTTTAAAATCTTGAAACTCCCCTGCATTCTTTTCAAAGCCTTTAAAAGCTATTTGAAATCACTTGAAATTTTTTTTAAATCCTTTAAAATTCCTTAATATTATTTAAAAACCCTTGAAATACATACTTAAACAATTTTGTAAGTTACTTTAAAGTGAAAAAATCTATTAAACTACTTGATTCCATATAATTAATACCTCTTTTCATGATATGATTTTTTTCAGAAAATTAACTATAGTTAACTAATCAAATATTGCGAATAATGAATCCAAAATATTTTTTTAATCTTGATGGGGTATTGACCAGTTTTCCCTACGTGGGGTATTTACCAGTGAGAGCGTGATGCGCCTAATGGGGTCCTTTTAAGTTTTCCATGTCAGGGCCACATTAGAACTAGGGAAAACTGACCAGAACCCCATAAAAACTTCTATACTGGAGATTTAGTCTAACGACCACAATTACATATTCAAGACGAACTTTTTGAGATGATTCCAGGACAGTGGGACCAAATCCCGAAAAGCTGACCAAAACTATACAATTTTCACTGAATACAAATCAAAATCTAAATTATTAAAATATATTTATTATATGACTTAATAGTTAAAGATACATAAACATTGACAATTTTCAATTTTCACCATCAGAAGATTCAGATTTTCAATAATAAATTCAATACACAGTTTGTAGAAATGCAACACTAAATTTTCTTTTGAAGCACCCCAGTGAGCGCATGATATTAGAAACGTTCAAGAAACGTCCCGATGTCCTAAAACTACTCCAAAAACCTAATTAAAATTAAAAATTTTAATTTTGTGGGACATAGGGAATTTCTTAAAAAAAACCTTTCTATATCATGTGCCACTGAGAGCACACATACATATTATACGTGGGAAAAATCGAAATCTTGCAACTTTTCTACAAACAGTTGAATAAAAATCGCAAAATTTTCTTTTTGATTTCATTAACTAAATTAAAAATTAATTAAATTTGGTTCAATTTTATCCTATTTTTCACACAAATCGTTAATTTAATCCATTTTTAAGAATTTAAAAACTAAAAACACACACACTTGTTTCAGCTGTTCTAGCCTATTTTTCAAAATATGTATTTTTGAATTTCTTAATATATCTAAGAAATGATAAATAATTTTCACAAACCATTATTCTGAAAATAAGTGAAAAAATGGTACCTCACGATCTTTGTAGAATAGAAATGATATCTAAATGCAAATGATTTACATCTGGATAGCTTTTAGAGAATATGAAGGCATGACATGTTGTAGTAACCCTGTAGACTAAGACTGGACGTTTGGACCGATATAGGTTCTCACTGTGTTCTCCATCATTAAAAAAAGATCATTCGCATGAATTATACCGGTGGGCCCAGTCCCGGATTGCAAGGCTCTTAGGGATCAGTGTCCATAAAATAAAAAAAGCCAAAGTGAATCGGTTTAGATGGAAAGTCATTAGTACCAGAAACTCCTTGTATATACAGTTTTAGAATCTGAGAATGAAGTATATAAAATAGAAGATGCTCCAGAGTAAATTTCACTTAAATAATGAAAGCTTTTTCCACAGAGAGAAAAAGAAAGAGGCTCCCACATATCCTACATGTTTCGACTGCCCTTTGCTGCGGGCAGTGTTTTTAGCGCCTCTATGTTGGACACACTTCTTTATCAAGCCTTCGTCAAAGATTATGTGATAACATTTGTTAGATTGCTGCTTGGTGTTGATCAGGCGCCAGGATCTGGATTCTTGACTTCAGTGAGATCTTTAGTCTTCTAATCTTTTGATCTTTGGGTATTAAAAAAATTGTATTGTATTAAAAAACGTTTGCTCATTAAAATAAATTGCAGATGAAAATATCGAAAGAGGACATGTGGATCAGGACCTATGGAAGACTCTACCAAAAATTGTGTTCGACCACCTGCGAAATTCCGATTGGAATTTACAGGACCCAGGATACGACATTGACAGACACCTCACACGTAAGTATATCCTTGAAAAAGTTGAGAAGATGACCAAACTTCAGTTCCATCCGGCACCTCTTTTGCATAAGGATACGAAAAGATTGATTGACAGCAGTGAGTAGTGCATGGTCGTGCTCTCTCATTATGTCTTTAATCATCCCTTATCATGCAGATACATCATGTCCTTTTCATCATCACCCTTATTATCAAATGTTGTTATGATCCTACGTAAAACTATCAATCCTTTTTCTAAGAACATGCTCAAAAGCACGTCTGATTATTTTAATTGGTCCTTTGACTATCTACAGTAAATCCATCCTTGCATCGTGTAGCATACTGTATCATAATGTATTATACTGTCATGACTGAGAGGCTCCCCATCGATTCATCAGGTCTAATCTTCAGATAGTTGAACAATTAGATAATCTAAGAAACAGATGAATCGTCCAATACAAATTTTAATCCTAAAATTTATGGTAAAAATTGCCCGAAAACTATCAACCTCTTGCCCAAATATGCTGTCCATAATACGTCGAATAACCATCATTTCATTTCGAAAGGGGATCGTTTCCGTCGATGAAAATTTCGGAACTAATGCGAAATTATTGAAAAGAAGCGCTGCCGGGTTCATGGGGAAGGAAGCAGAATTTGTAGTAAGGGTAGATCTGATTTTGACAGGGTGACTCAGATGCTGAGAGCGACACTGGTGTAGGTGTGACGTACAAAATACGCCATTCGTCTGCTGCATCCTGTTTAGCTAATTGTACCAGCCGTGACAAGGGTTCTTCACCTGTGAGTAAAGTCGATGTATGTGTAATACAAAAATGTTTTACTCTTTGCGCCACTCTGAGGTCTCTGGTCCTCCAAAAGTATAATATAGAAAAGGTGGTTTAGACCATGTCCTTATGTTTTAAGTAGTTTAAACTACTGCGATAATCGCAGCTTTGATTTGAGGACCAGAAAGACCACAGGGTAATTTATGAGATGTTTTCTCTTAAAGTTTCAACCTACATCTCTTCCTCTTTTCTCTTTGCTCTCTATCTGACCCAAAATGCACCGCATGAATCTATAAACTTTCGTCTGGATTCTGCTACGGAAATCGCACGTTCTACATCTTTATGTATCTCGATGTCGTCTTTCAGGTGTCAATTAACAGCTTTGGCAAACGCTGTGACAAGGTTTGCACATTACTTAATTTAGAACTGGAATCAGAAGTTATTGCAACACACCCACATTATTAGTTGTTACTTGACTCAATTTTGGTGATAGATTTTTGTTTATTACTGTTACACTTTCATCCAATCGTTTTAACTCTTGATTATATTTTTACCAATTTTTTCGAACAAGAAGATATTTCTGTGGAATGTACAGTTTTCTGAGAGATAGACCTTAATTAAAGTCTTTAATTGTTCAAACTAGGACGAATACTAGGTCTCTTGAATTTCGAATAGTTTAATGGAATTTGCAAACTGTGTTGTTGGACAAAATAGGGTCAAACTCAGAGAATGTTACATTTGACAACGGTAGTTATCATCATATCAAGCTGTTAGTCGACCACAAGTGCAGAGAAACTTCTCCTGTTTCTGACATATTCTCCAACAAGAGAGAACTAATGTAATTGCAAGCTGAAGCAGAAGAACCTCTCACATGTGTTCTCCACTGTTTTTTTCGACATAAGTTGCACGAAGAGGAATTGATTGTTCCAGAAATGTGTCTCCTGTAAATCGTTGCATATTTCTGGAACATTTAACTAACAATAAGATTTAAATAATATTCGCTTGATAATGATGGAAGGAAAACAATTTCAGGCTTCTTGCTAATAACCCAAATATTTTCCTCCTCAGTACTCTGTGAGTGTTGGAGACGAGGCGAGAGACAACCATGCCCAGCAGATCGAACGAGCCGAGATTGCAAACCTGGTGAGGTCCAGAATGGAGTCTCTGAACCTGCCAGTAGCCGACTATGATGACGTCTCTGAAAAGCGAAACAGCCTCTCCTACGTCATCATCAACCCGAGCTGTGACCTGAAGCTTGAAGAGGGCGACATCGTCTACCTGGTTCGCCCAAGTCCCTTTTCCGCTCAGAAGACCTTCGAGCGACACAACTCTCGTCGAAAAAGCAACATCAGCTTCTGTTCAGCACAGTTAGTTCAACAAATGAGTGCGGCGGTAGCTTCGGCTGGACTTCCAGGTGCCGGACCTGGAAGCCGCCGAGGCTCCGGGATCGGATTGGGCAGGGCACCACCTTTCGGGACCACAAAGTCCAACTCCCTTTCTCTACCAGACAGTCCCACCGTGGCTGGTAGCTTAAGAGGCCGTTCCAATTCCTTACGAGTCGTCGACGACATCCTGCTCAGACGCAGCAACTCTCTGAGGCAAGGTCTCCCCACGGTTTCGAGAAGAAAAAGCAGTTTGGAAGATATCGGCTTGGGAGCCTTGTCCCATCCCTCGAACCACAATCCCATCAAGATAGCCTTGAACGGATCCATAGGGTTGGAAGTGACACCTCCTGAAGAAGGTTCCCTAGGTGGTAGCGCTTCCAACACTGGGATCCTTGATGTTGGTCTACCTGCGATGCCTTCTCTTGGATTGGGGCTCAACCCCAACCTTGGATCAGGCTTAGGAGGATCCTTGGGCGGATTGTATGATCCTCCTTCTATCCAGGAACCCATTGGATCTTCCATCCAATCATCATCCTCCTCCTCTCAAGCCTCTCAGGACCCGCAACACATACAAGGGACTTTTGTATGATATCACCTTATGTGGGGACGCAGGCTCTCCAGTGTAGTCAGAAGCAAAAATCAGCAAACTAACTTTAGAAATATCATCTAAGCAGTTTGCTGAACTGGCATTAGCGTTCCCACATTTTTGATTAGGTGTCAGTCAGAGGTAATAGGTGATAGTTGAAGATGATGAAAGATAGGATCTTCCTCGAGAATCGCCGTCGTGTTTGTTGTCGTCGACTACTCGGAGTACGTCGATCTTATTTCTGAGTTATTCACGAAACTGAGAGACATTTTTTCGTTTTCTTTCTTGCATTTTCTGTTTTTTTTAGCAATTGTAGATTGTAAGAAAAACTGAAAGCTTCAAATGAAGATAAGAGATTGAATCTGAAATAAAGTTCCTCGGTTTCGTGGCATAAGCAATCTAGATTTAATTTCGACATTAAGCGACCTGAGACTCGAGCTACTTGATCGACACGGAGGCAACTCCGCTGGTAGAGAAAAGCCCGGGTGGTGGTGTTCCTGACGCTTCGCGTCCTGGAGTTGAACATTATCGTTGCCTCATCTTTGAGGTATCTAGGAGATTCAAGACTCAAAGTGGTGCTTCACGTGAAACTGTTTCAATTTTATACTATGTGAAAGACAATACCACCATGGCAAAAATGACGTCAGAATTCATATCCGTGGTAGTGTCAAAGATTTTTTGACACTCAAAAGTCACAATCAGGTTTGATTTCAATCTCACCCGCCAAGATCCTTAAACATAGTTTGAAATCCACCTAATTGTTCTTTTTGAGCCTCAAACCGAAATAGAACGACGCTTTAGTAAAGTTTAGATTAAATATGTAAAAATTCGTAAACACGAAAGTTGAGAATGTGAGAGTGAAGAGAAAAATTTGCGAAAAGCGACATAACGCGAATTTTCTTAAATTATTAATGATTAATTACAATAATTATGTTCGAAAGCACATGAACGTCTCACTCTTAAGTAGATTAATTTAACATTCGTTAACAGAATCGTATCTCTAAAATCTCTAAAATCTTTAAAATATTTAACAATTAATTTGACAATCTTTTTTTGGTCCAATTTATTCGAGGGATGAATCTCATAACATGTATCTTTAATTATTAAGTGCGTATTCGAAGCACTTTCGCAGAAGCGGGATCAGTTACTTAACGTCAAATATAAGCTCTTTGACCAATTTACATTTTTTTTTTTGAAAATTTTAAGTACCTTAAATATTACTTTAATTGCGCTTTGACTCTAGATAATTCTATGGTTGCTGTTTCAAACTAGAAAAGTTCAGAGATGTTAAATTTGAATTTTGCCTTTGGGTACCGTACTACCGTCATGTCATAGGTGACGTAGAATTAGGAAATTGGCAAATTTTTGTACATACTTCATTATAATAGGTGATTTTCTATTTGAGAACATTTCGAACGCCCAATGTTCCATTTAACTAAAGCGTCAGAATCCTTTTCACTTCATTTCCTGCATTTTTTAAATCTCTTCTAACAGCTTTAATTAACGAATTTCTGTGATTAAAAATCCCTTCTACTTGGTTTTTAATCAATATACAGTTAGGACGTCAGTTTTGTGAGTCTTCAATTATTAAGATTAGAATCGAAATTAGGACCATACAGATGCAAATTATGCACAGAGTTTAGATTCCTAAAGGCAAATATGTGATGCGTATAAAAAATCTCGTTATACAGAATGCGAATAGAGTATACACATGTATGAATGTGAGTGTTTTAATCGAGTATGTATGTAGTTGAAAATTTGTCATAGAATCAAATTATTTAAGGATAACTCGCGAGATGAACGTCACGCCGAAATACATAGCAGTAAATAAATCGCATTGTGTATAGGACTCCAAATATGACCAAATTTTTTTAAACTCATCGATTTGCACAGCGATTACTTTCAAATATTTCAATGCGTTTCTGTCATTTCACGTGTTAAGGAACTCGATGATGTCCATGAAATAAGAGATAGAATTTAATTTTTAATTTTTGTAGAGATACAAAGATATTCAAAGATCTGTTTTTAATATATTTAACCCTTCTGTTGCAGAGCTGTTGATTACTTACTAAGTATGAAAAATATAATTTTTAGTAAGTAATTAATTGCTGGCCTGTGTCAAAAAATGTATTGTAAGCAGGATCAGTGATATGTAATTATTAATTAAAAATGTAATTAAAATGATTGAAAAGTGATAATTGAGAGATTCGTGGAAGGCGTTCGAGTTCCGAAACGTACATACAACGACCGATACATTTTTCCTTCGGCCAAATCAACAACACGATGTATTCAATCGCACGAGTGATAATCACAAATTTCTTCATATCCTAGAGAGAAAATTATCTGAGCAATCTCATTTGCGTGCGATTCACGAAAGCATCGAGTATACTTATGTAGATGTATAAGTTACATAGATCTAAGTATTCCTCGACCAGAAAACAAAGTAAAAAACAAATATGCTATACGTGGTTGCACGTGTTGTAAAATAAAAAGAGAATGTATCTATATTGCTGTGTGCAGATTGTGAACCTCTCGTTCGCTCGCACCGAATTAAATTTATTATAAATAAATTATTATAAAGCAAGTTAGTTGCTACTTGATTTAAAATTGCCTCAAGATCCTTCAAACCACCAAATTATCGATAACGAACACACTCTTTCGTAATATTCATTTAATTAATACTTCACATAATAAAATATTACATAAATGCTTACGATTCATAATGCATCGTACTATACCATATAACATAGAGTACGTGGAATGTTCTACAAATTCATAATATGTACAAACCAGGCGATCTTCTAATGATCTTCTATCAACCTATGTGTACTACAAATCTTCAGTCAAATCCTCTAACAATTCGAAGTAAAAACAATAATACTTTGACTCGTCCGACACATTCTCAAATTCATTACATTCTTAACAAATGTAAAAATCCTGTACAAAATAATGTACGCCCTCAAATGCGTTTTGTGTCTATATATGCCTATTTTTTATCAATTTCGCAAATCTCAAGTTGTCGAATGTCGTTAGATTTTCACTTTTAATTCTTGAATGCTTACATATTCGCGTAGTCTAAATAAATAAATCTTAGAATGTATTTTTTACAGGCTTTAAAACATTTTCTGTAAATTGTCCGATGATGTTTCCTCTTGGATGGTAGCATGCAACTACCACACAAGTTCCGTCCCTTTTTGCCATAGCGATGCCCATTTCGCTCGTGTTTTTCCAGACTACTTGGGTGAAGTGACCTGAAAATAATCTCACTATTAATTTCATTCATTTTCATTGAATTTCTTCTGATCATAATCAACAAAACCTACATGTATTGAGGACTTTCGGTTCGATTCCAAACTTGTGTTCCTTCCTTTCAGAGTACCACTTCGAAACTACTTCTCTAGGTGATACGATTATTTTTGGATCTGAGCACTGCATCGAGTAAATGTTTTCTCCAAATGGAGAGGCTGACTGCGATACGAGTTTGTTCGTGGTTAATAGCGTGCTAGCCCAAGCCTGTAAAAGTTTAATTGTTAGCTTCACCCGAAAGAGTAGAGAACAAAGTCTATGTAGGTCAAAACATCACTCTCTGATGCAATCAACATGCATTCTGTCCTCCAACTTCCTCACGAATTTTATTGACTTTAATTAGTGAACTTTTACCAAAGTAGTTAGAATTTTGGCCTGGATTAAATTGGTAGATGGAATACCTTGGCAGCAGCAGTGAGTTCTGGACTCAACCTTAGATCTTGAGCTTTGTGCCTTCTTCTGTACTCATTGTGAATCAACAAGGCTTCCTTCTGCCATTCCTGCTCGTCTATTGTGCTCTGTTGTTTTGGATCGATGAGACTAATTCTTTTTTCCAAACAGGTTCCAACCGGTGGATGGACGTTCTCTGTGAAGCTTCCGAGAAAGTTTCCTGCTGGGTTATAATTGCAGACCACATAGACTTCTCCATTGCGATTCCTTGCCATGCCAACTCCGAGTTCTGTACTATCACGCCAGACCACCTGGGTGAAATGACCAGTTTTTAGAGTCGTTGGTTCCTTGGTATAAACGTGCTGCGTCTCCTCCGCGTACCTAAGAAGACATGAGAACAATTCTTGATCAATCATTGTCGATAATTTCAAGATCATGCGATCAGAATACTGACCACTCGTTCACTGGCTCCTCACCACCCACTAAGGTTTTCGGATTTGAACTCCACATGCAGTACAGATTTTCTCCATAATCTATATTGGCTCGGTGCTCTAATCTACCTCTCGCTGCTAAGACGTTGGCCCATTCTTGACTCGCCCTACAAAGCTGCAATTTAAAAACTATTTAAAAAGGCCTCTCGTTTTTGTTACAATTAATGGAAACTTTACTGGTGACATAATATAGTGAAACCTTTACAAGGGAGTGTCAGAGTCAATAAAGATCGAATTGTTCAGACACATGTGACCTTCTAGGTCGTAAACCTTTTATCAATTACGTAAAGCTTTCTAAGAATCAGCGTAAAACTAGAACGCCATATAACAGAGAGGCATTTGTTCCAAAAAGAGCGAATGACGTTGACTAAGGAAAAGAATACTTTTCTAAAATAAATAATTTAGGTGAAAATTCTATAATATTTTGCGAACGAACCTGCTTGTTGAGGCGTAAGGGCGGAACTCCATGTCGTGCTCGATAGAAGTTGTGTGTATCAAGACAGAGGCTGACAAATTCCTTGCTAGGACCCGATCTACGCACAGACGGTTTACGCGTTTCAGTCTTTGTAATCTACAAAATATAGAAAATCCCATCACATTTTAAATAAAAATAAAAATAAAAATAAAAAATGACATGGAATTAATAACCGAAAACTAGCCTAAGTTATTTAAAAAATACTAACTGACAAAAAAGATTTCCCATAATCATAATCCTCTGGGTTCAACGATTTCATCCACTTTCTTCCCACAAAAAAAAATTGACTGCCGATTTTATCTTTCATTTTTTTTATACGATATAATAAATCGATTCTAAACAATTTCAAATTCGAAAGTATAGAAAAAAATTTGTATTCTTAATTTTTGTATTATAAAAGCTTGTAATTTTGACAAGAAAAATAAGGAAGATAGAATTTAAATTTAGATATTTGCATCCCAATAAATTAATTATTTAAACGGAAGCATTCAGCCTAGCAAAACTAATAAGGGAAATTTGAAAGAATTTAGCATAATAAACATCTTAAGAACAATCTAATGAGATCCATTAAAACTTTCATTAATGAGATTTACTCCTAGAAATGAGACTAAATCCACTTAAAGCGAATGCATCGCTTCGCGCTCAATGACTAATCAAAATCTTTCGTCGGTGCCACTCGATTTTTTCGCCCTGTTTAATGCCTCGACGATGATCTTGCGTGTCGTCGCGTTCTCATTCATGTTCAACTTTTCTTTTTCTTTCTCTTACGTTTCGTATGTTTCACATTTCTCAGATGACGTGACGAAATATTCTTTATAACAATTACTGTTCTTGACAGTGAACCGGAAATCCCACAAACTTTCGACTATATTTATTTTTAAATAAACATTACCGGTGTAGAAGAATATCTCGCGGAATCCGGAGATGCTGAGGAAGACCTTGCACTACTACATGACATTCCATCGCTGCCAAGGCTACTATGAAAACTGCCATGTAACGAATTAGACAATGGCCCAGGAGAAGCTGGCGACGCCGTCAAGGGCGACTTCGATCTTACCGAATCTGCCCTCGATCTGAAATTGTAAATTTTATTAAAATAAAATGATAACTATTAAAATAAATGAATAAAATAAACGAATACAAAATATTTGAATATAAAAAGTCGATGCTTCCTCCATATTTATTCTACAAAATCGAGTAATGCAAGACCATTTTTCATCCCGTAATGATTTCCCGATATTAGTCCTAATGGGCCAATTATATCAAGCGTATAATCAACTCAAGTCACTCAAAACGCAACTTTATTCTCAAGTTCCGGAAAGAGGACAAATCCTGAATTGCACCTTCGTTTCAAACTTTCTATAGAAATCTAAATATATATATAAAATAGCAAAAACGTCTCGAAAAAAGTTCTAGAAGCCGGAGAACATGCTCGACATTTAGAGGGGGGAGGGGAATTATCGTTATTGAGTACCAAAGTACTCCCGACGTACTTTAGTGCACTATAAAGAAGATACGCTTTCACTCATGTTCTACGAGCTTCGTGCGAGCACTTTGCATTTTTTTTCCCATGTAAAACGTTTTACGCACTATAATTCTTTTACCCTCATTGAGTTCGTGACTCAATGAATAAATAAACCAGTTAATAGAGAGGCTTCACACCACTCGCGAACATAAATTAAAATTTTAAACGGTGTGTATCACTTTGCTAATTGCATAAGTGAAAGAACAGGCTTGCTTTAAATTCTCTCTTGTTTTAGTCAAAGGGACGATTGTTTATTATAAGAGCCTCGCTGAAAAGATATAAGGTTCTCGGATTTATGCAATATACATAATCTCGATCTTGCATCATCGAATTAAATATGCAGCATGCATGTTTGATCGAAGCGATTTAGAAGATGTATTTTGTCAATGCCAATGGGATGTACGTATTTCTTAATTCTGTTCTAATAATGAACTTTTTTGTTTTTAATGAAATTGAATGAGGCATGTGAGCTGATAGTAATGAAAAGTTGAGTAGCATGAAGAGTTGAGGGCAGGAAATAATTTCAGTATTCAACTAGCAATGTCAGTGTCGTGCTTCCAACCTCGGTGAAGTCGAGAGAAAGCTGAAAATTTCAGAGTTCACAATCGTGACGACGAAACGGAAGGCTTTCCGTCCTCTCTACGTCGCTTACTTTATTGCCTCTTTCACTTGCTACAGTCCGTTTCCTGTCTCTTGTTCAACCTTACTCACCATAAAAAACCATTAAAAATGGATTCACAAAGGTAATTTAGAATTTAATATTTAATTTAATATTTAAGTTAATATTTCTCAAGTGTGCTTATTTTTGAGGATTTTTCTTCAGCAATCTCTCGACCAGCACCGAGTTTACGTCATTCTTCTAAGAAACAAGGTTTCTTCTATCTTTTTTTCTAATTCAGTACCTTTCGGGCGAGAACTGGTCAACAAAACCGACAACCTTCTTTTTCGTTCCGCTAACGTTGAGCGAGGGCATACTACAAGGGCAAGGATTTACTGTGTAATCAGCTATAACTATAATATTATATCACCTACAATTTATTATTACACCACAATCACAGAAACCTCGAAAGATTAAAAGACATCTTGAAATGGTTTTAAAGAAATTGAAAAACATCAAGAATGTTGATATTTCAAGAGATAAATAAATCATTTGAGGAATCAGATTATAGATAAGAAATTAAAAGAGAGTAAGAGAGAGGCCGTAACCAAAAGAAGATTAATCTAATTACAAGAGCCAGTTAACAATTGCAAGCCAAAACTCTAACACAATTTTTTTAACAGAATTAGATTTATATTCTATCTACTTTTCAATTTTATTTCAATAACAAAGTCTAAAATTAGGTTCTTAGTATATATGTTAGTTTTGATGTGACTTATTACCTATTAGACTTTGGTGTGACAATATCTCTTGTTTCCGACGTGTACTTCCTCTCTGCTCTTCCACCATTAAATAGTTCCACAGTTTCTCTTGTAATTGTTTCCAGAAGTGGTTCACCACCCCTTCGACCTTTGCTGAAGGTCCTTTGATCAGTTTTACGGACCATAACGACCCTCGAAAGGGGTTGATTGAACTCATGACCATGCATCGTTGGAGGAATCATTGCCAAGGACTGCGAAAGTGGCCCACCAACTCGTGGTGACCTGGAAAATTAATAATAACAAATTTCAAGATTCAATCCTTATCAATATAAAAATTATAATGTTAATATCCTAGAATTATAGGAATTTACATTTTTATCAAAAATAATCAACATATAAGAAATTAAACCTAACCCATCCCAAACAAAAATAATTGAAAAAATATTAGGCCTAATAATTATAAGTATTATTGAAATAATAAATATTATCTCCCGTGCAGAAATTACCCCATTTAGCTCTATTTAAAATAGGATTCTGACGAGGCCCCGGTCAGGCATGTTTTCCAAGTCAAACCCAAACATCCAGCAAAAATAGGGAATTTACAATATTTTTTGTTTTAAAATTACTTTAAAATCTTGCAACTTTTAAAAGTTTTTTGGAAAACTTTCAAATCATTTGAAATTTCTTGCAAATCCATTAAAAATTCCTTGATAGATTTTTCTGAAGACTTAAAAGAAATTTAAAAACATTTTAAATTATCTCTAAATATTTCAATGAAATTCAAGGGATTTAACAGATTTTAAAGAATCTAGAAATATTTTTTGTTTTGAAATTACTTGAGAAATTACTTTATCTTGAAACTCTTTTAAATTTTTTCAAATACACG
>JAUESI010000003.1:3013908-3034089 GCA_032275145.1 Synergus laeviventris
ACCAAAATTTTGTCTCTCTATTTGTTTATTGATAATTTTTTTACTCAAAGTATTGAAAATTTGAAATGTTTTACGCTTGAATAACTGCTTAGGTAAACTTTATAATTTGTTTATTATTCCATTTAGTTGTTATAAACAAATTTTATGAACCAATTGGTAAATAGTCTTATTATCTGTATCTAAAATAAAATTTCTTTTTGCTAATTTAATCACAAAAATAATTAAAAAGATAACAATAACCATTGTTTTAAACAATTTTTGTGACAAAATATTTTAATCTGAGGTTTCAATAAATTTAAATTGTTTTGATCGCCAGAATGGACACAGATCTTCTTGAAAATAATATATCTTTGATAATATTTGTTAAAATGTAACAATCTGAATTTTTATAAACAATTTAGTTTTTATATTTTACTAGATTTATTACCCGATCAGATCCATATTAAAATTTCTGTGTGGATATTATGATAATTTTAATGGTGTTTTTATTAGTTTGGTGACACAAGAAATAAATTATAGGAAGTCTATTTCTTATAAAATCGAGGAAGCACCAAGATAAAATAAATAGTTTCTTCTTATCAAAGAATTTTTTGTTGGTTTAACATATATAGGGACAGTGCTGTTAGGCACATGACTCTGCATGACTCTCGAGAAGTTATGACATTATCACGACATTTTTGGTCGCAAATATCGTGTTTATAGAAACAAAATTTTACAATATTCCCCACCATTTTCTAGAATTATATTGCTTTGCAAACAAAATTATACAATAAAAGCCCGAAACTCGCTTCATTCTGCGTCAATTACTCTCTAAGTACCTCTTCTGCAAAGATGATGAAAAAAATTTACGTGAGTCTGCTCCTTGCCATTCTATTTGAAGCGATAGTCGCTCTCTCGGAGGATAATGGTAAGTAAAATGAAGTCGTGCATATTTTAACCATTTATGATAAACATAAATAATGAATAAAACTAAGTTAATCCATATTTTTCGTGCAGAGGAATCGACGAATCTTCTTGTTCGTAAGAGACGTATAATTGATCAAACGTTTCAAAGGAGGCAAGTAGTTCTTCGTGACATTCCATACATTGTGAACATCAGACATGGAGATGTATCTCAATGCGGTGGTACTATATTATCGTCTAACATTATTATAACTGCAGCTCACTGTGTCTATAATACTGGCACAGCATTGAACGTTATGACTGATTCAGAAGAAAGACATAATGGATATCGACACGAAGTAAAACATTTACAAATGTATCCCAGCTATAACAGGACTAATAGTGAAGAGGATCTTGCTCTGCTCTATATTGAACCGGCTATTAATTTGAGTCGGTCAACCAATCGAAAAATACAGTTTTATAATGGACCTCTTGTGCCTGGAACTGTTGGTACCATTAGTGGCTGGGGATGCACCAATATACGAAGGTAAGAAATAAGAATACTAGATTGTACAAACTACAAATTGTGAGATTCACTATTCTTGACATTTGTTCATATGGGTCAAATTGCAAGCACTGGTATAAGTCCCAGGTGATCTTAGGCTGTTCTGCGCATGTCACTAATGGTCGTGTCTCATTCATGACTGCATGCCAATTGGTGGAAAACATTGGTGACATGCGCAGTACAGCAAGTGGCTTATTTAAAAACTGTTTTTACATAAACCTTCTTTTTCTTGACATTTCAGAGATTTAAATGTGTATCCTGCCTTTCTGCAAGCAACAGACGTGACCCTGATAAGCTCAGAAGAATGTCATCAGGCGTATTCAAGAATAAGTGCATCTGCAGGGAAACATCTTTGTACTCATCATAGACAAGGATTAAAAGGCGCTTGCCGTGGTGATGATGGAGGCCCTTTAGTTATCGGCGGTAAATTGGCTGGTATTATATCTGGCTATTCTTTGAATAGAAGAGAATTACCAGTCAAAAATAAACCTGATTTTTACGTGAACTTGGCTTATGCGCCTTATAGAAATTGGATCGTGAATACAATACTGCATCTTGAACGAATTGGACCAACTCTTGGATCTCATCAAATTCATCTTCCAATTCACAATCATGGTAACCACGCGTAACAAGCTTTATCTCATCTTGACCCAATAAAGAGAGTTGTTTCTATATTTAAAAATTCGATCTCTTTCATTCTGCGTTTTAATTTTGATGACTTTCAATTTGGACAGTCTCTCGTGAATGAATAAATGTATGCAATCTAATGAAGAGTAATTGAGTAATTAAATCAAGCGATCCAATTAAGGTTTATTCAATTCAAAGGATTCGACACGTGCTGTCTCCGGATTTTTACGATTAAGGCCACATTGAACGCTTAATCCAAGTATAGACGTTCATTGTTTAAATTGAGAATAATCAAGAACCCTTCCTCAGTCACTTTTTTCCATTCATTATAAAGCTAACTCTTCCTCTTCTTGTTTTTCTCTCTTCTCTTCGACCTTAATTTAATCAACTGCTAGTTGCAACTATAACGACTTTAGTGGATAGTTTTTTTCTGTCCCGCCAATCTAATAAATTGATGGTTGAGCTAAATTAAAGAAAGAACATATATCATGCGATTTTAGAGTGCAAAGTCTTGTTCTTCGCGCAAATCGTACAACCCTCGCCGTCGCCACCCACGTAAGTCGTCAAAATAGGAGGTTTTTCTTTCGGGGAAGCGGCTTATTGACCAAATACCATTAGGAAGAAGTGTTTTTTCACCGGGGTATTCCCAGAGTTCGCGAATGTTCTCGACCCGACGCAATGCATTCTTTGCTAATTGCGGTTAGAGCAACGAGACGGAAGATTCTAAGGGGAGACACAAAGAAAGAGTTGAGGACATACCACAAGTTCCAGACGCGTAAATCGTTCACCGCGGGGTCACCCATACATTCTTAGACAGATATATGCATGGTCTCAAGTACTCACAAGTATATATAGATAAATATAGTATGCTCGAAATATGTCTTTAAACCTGCACTTAAAATCCCAGCTTCCGCTTCTTCGCAAAAACAATTCCGCGCATGCGATACCTTGTTTACCAACGGGGCAAACGCACCCTCAGGAATGATCGATTATAAAGTGGAAGGAATTCCTCAAAATTTCATTCAAAAAATATTGTATCAGTTTTGCTAGCTTACTCTCTCAATCTGAAATGCGAAATCGTTTATTATAAATTATTAAAAAGTTACTAATCCCATTAATAACAGGGACAAACTGAATTAATTCATTTAAAACATTTTAAACACCTTAAAGTCATGACAAAGTTGTCAAAATCTCTAAAATAATTGATAGAAATATCATGAAACTGCTAAAAATTACTAGCGACCCCTTAAAATTCCATGACCAAATTTTTAGGTGTCTTAAAATTTGACGAACTCTTTTTAAAATCATAAGAGTCCTTATAAATCACTTAAAACAACTCTGAGCATTTCTTAAAATTACTAGAAACTCCTTAAAATCTCACGAAAAAATGGTTAATTCATTATAATTCTTAAAAATATCATAAAATTCTATGGAAAACTTCTAAATTCGAAAAAATCTATTAAAATCGCAGAGAATAACTGAAAATTCTTTACAATATCTTCGAAATCCTTGGAAATCTTCTAAAATTTGTTAAATAAACAATAAAAATTTCGCAAACTCTGTTAAGTCATAAGAATCTTTTGTAAATCTCATGAAATGTCTTAAAATTACTATAGAAACCCATTAAAATTCCATGAAAAAATGTTCAGATCTCTTAAAATTTGCCAAACTCTTTTTAAAATCATATAAGAGTCCTTAGAAATCACTTATAACTCCATGGAGAAACATTAAAATCACCTAATGTTCGTTAAATAAATCCCTTAAAAATTTGTCAAAATCTCCAAAAGTCTTCAAATTATCATGAAACTTTTTTAAATTTTCCGATGATTTTTTAAATTCTTTTAAAACCTTTGAACATTTCGTAAAATTACTAGAAACTCCTTAAAATCCCACGAAAAAATGGATAATTCATTATAATTCTTTAAAATATCTTAAAATTCTATAAAAAACTTCTAAATTCGACAAAATCAATTAAAATCATAGAGAATAACTGAAAATTCTTTACAATACTTCTAAATCCTTGGAAATCTTCTAAAATCTGTTAAATAAACAATAAAAGCTAAAATATGACAAAAATAAAATAGTTATTTACACAAAAAGTTCAAAATTACTCGTGTTCGAAGAACTATTCATTGTAAACAATTCAATTACTAATTTATTCTTACTAATTCACTTTGATGATAGGTGACTACTGACTAACTATTTTATGTATTATAAAATGGAGAAATGACTAATCCAATAGTCAAATTTAGTCTAATGCTTAATAATTCAGATTGAGAGAGTAGCAAATATAATAAGTCAATATAGTACAATATTAATCATTTGAAATATCTATTATAAAGATGCGAAAGATACTCGATAAATAATTATCAAATACCAACAGTACCATTAATCAGAGTACCAATGTTTGAACAAGATATATAATACAACGCAAGAAAAACTTGATCCTTCTCTCTGAGTTTCTACTATTCGATTCTAGAAAGGTCAACAACTTTTCCTCTTATCCAATAGAAAATATAGTGAAGAGTGTACCTAACATGAAGATGAAGCTTGTGGGCGAGATAATCGATTCAGATACACGTATATTACACGGTCCAAGCATTATCTTTGAATCTATGTGAACACTCCCTTTGTGAAACGTTCATAGTAATTGTAGCAAAACCTTTCTCCTTCCAAAGTGGGCAAGCGTTATGATCCTAAATGATTAGCCCTAAAAGGTTAAAAGTGCGCAGACCATAAAAGCTCTGCTTGAAAGTGTGCTTTAAAGCTTTTTTGCTCGATCCACGCCTATCCTATTTTTAGATCAGTCCTGTCACGGAATGGTTTATATTCCAGCAAAAAGATAGGCGAGAGTTCTTCATAGTTTGTGAAGGTATTTTGTTTTTGTGACCTTGACAAGTTTAATAGCTGGAAAGCAAACAGATGCAGAAATTTCAGAAAGCAATAATTACTAAAACAAAGCGAGTAAAAAACATCAGTGGAGTGGTCCAAATACTTATCGGATGATATTTATAAGGGTCAATTTCAATTAACCCTTGATCCATAGTTTCTTCTGCAATTGGCGCTCTTCCTCGATTGTATTTCGTGCAATCTTCGGCTGCTCGTGATTTATAGTGGTGAGATGTTCGAGTTCCAGTAGATAACGATGCAGTGCTCGTAATGAAAACGGGCCCTCCTTCTTTCTACTCGTCATCAATTTGTAGCCTTTGGATCATCAAAATAATTGTATGTAGTCAGTTGCAAGTACCTTTTCACGGATATTATGGAGCAAAGAGACTCTAGAGGAAGAGAAAAGAAAGGCATCTTGTAACTATTATACACAAGCATATGGTTTCACTAAGTGAACGTTTATTTTGCATAACGACTTGATGTCGAATCCCAAAGATTTATTACCTTAAGAAAGTCTTTACGCTTATACACTTTGTATAAAAATTGTACTGCTTATGGTCTTCTTGACTCCTAATGTGATATACGCCCTTATTGATAACAAATGATAATGAATAATAATAATAATTGGTGCACTGAATAAAATTCTTAATCACACGATTCGTTTCGCGGTCGATGTACCTTTTTTGGAATCTTCATTAGAAATTCAAGCCAGCAGAAACAGTTTGATTAAAATAAGAAGGAACTTTTTTGACTCTCTTGCTGAGATAGTAATTTCGAAAAAAGAAAGAAAGAAAATAAATGGTAGGAAATAAAAAGAGGAAGTAAAACGCAGGGAAGAAATAAGTTTAAGCCACGTGCATCCGTTTGACCTACAGTATAGTGTCTGTTGCCTCAGGAACGGAACGAAATTATTTTCTTTTGGATGAAAAACTGTTTTGAAAGGCCTCATGATATGGGAGAAAGTCCTTCGATCGCGCCTCACTGAACCATAGCTTGTTATCGAATATTTTGTACCTGCATAGAATTAATAATCCATTAGAATTGATAATTTTGTGACATAAACATATTTTTTCTTTCGTATATTTTTAGCGGTAGAATTATTACATATAAAAGAACCCTACAAGACACAACTGAAAATTTTACCTTCGAATAATGTACTTCGTGTATAAGTACAGTTTGATATTGAAAGATTGACCTTAAAGATTCAGTCAAGGAGTAAGTTTTATTTACTTTTAACAATATGTACATTTTTCGAATGTAAAATTTACAGCTCTATCAATTGCCGATGTAAAAAAAATAGTTTTCAATGTAAACAAAAATTTACCTTGAATTGACCTCAGATTTAATTTGAAGGTCAAATTAGACCTATGACTTAGGTACATATTCGAATGTAAAATGTCCTAGGGTTTCTATTTAAAAAACGAAAATTGACCTTCAAATGACCTTCCCGGAAAATTACCTTACCTGAGGAAATATCCAGCCGTCCCGGGACTTTTGTAACACCATGTATACATACAAATAATGCACGTATTATCAATATATATAACATACATTATATTATGCAAATATACTTTCACACGTGACATTGAAAACCAAACTAGGCTGAGTTCCTCCCTATAATATTATAATTTCAAATCCCTGACCTAGGATGAATGCCTAATGAATAATTCATCAAGATCAGGATGAAAAGTGTCGTGAACCAAATTACGTTTTTCTGAAAACCTTCCGTTGATCTCCTTCTTCTGTATTTTATGGATCTCTGCACAGTCTAATGATCGCGGTGTCTTGTGGGTAGATAAACGAGGTGCTATTAATATTCCGTAGCCATAAAGACAATGACCTGGTTAGCAAGTGATAGCAAAATCGGTGTCAGTCAAATACAATTCACAACAAGTGATACCGGAAATACAAAAGATAACAAGGTTGCCATTCGCGAAAGTGTTATATTAATTATGAATTCCAAAGTGTAATAGCTTCTAGTTCCGTCACGATTGCTCTCGTTATGCCACTAATGCTCGCAAATTAACTGGAGAGATGCATCGTATTCAAATGAAGTTTCTAGCTTCAGACATAACCTGACGCTAGTGAAATTATACTGTAAATTGTGTTTTGTTGATACTGCTAAATTAAATGTGCATGCACCTTGGAATACATTATTGACGTGCACTACTTTAGGAAGAAAGTTACAATTTATTGCAGTAAGATTTACAAGTAAAAGTTCAAATACTCCAAAATGACTTCTTCTAGTATATATGCAGAGGAAATAAACTGGTTTTCTTCTTTCTCACGGTGTCACTTGCTTTATGATATTTTATATCTCGTCCCTCATTTTACTATTTTAAACTCGAGTTTCCGCAAACCGCTCAAACCGCAAACCTATTATCTTTATGATTCTCCCGAGAGTCGTGTGAATCTCGAAGATTTATCTTAAAGATGGGAGAACACTTTTTTTTTAAGAAGGACTGAAATGGACAATAATTGCGAAAGTTTTTTACTGAGAATAAACAGTCTTAAGATTTATGACTTCAATACTTCAATTTTTAATCATGATCAGCGGAAAAAAATATGCCATTAATTATTTTAAATTAACTCTGAAGACATGGAAATCATCAGTCTGACTTCCATTTAATTATACGCTTTGCTGAATGAGCAGCGAGCGCCTTGCTGCCTCAACACCTTGTATTTAGTTGTTAACTTCATCAATTCACATTAAACTTCTTTCATAGAATAAAATACAATGCATCCGTGAGTTCTCTGCTATTATGATAATCACGATAAATTGCACAATGTTAAAAGCCGAGATTACAAGATTACTATGTACCTTGTATCCTGAAAAGTATGTAAATGTAAATTATAAATCATAGTCGTAGAATATCCGATGACGTCTGACATTAAAAGAGCTGCTTGAAAGAAGCTACATGAAAGTATCATTTAATAGAGTGCACCGATTAAACTGATACAAAAATAGTATATCAAAGTATATTTCACAATAAGTGAATGCTCTTCGTAGAAAGGAACCTTCCTGTAACACAATAATGAGTTCAACTAACTGTAACTTTCCTGGGTCTCGGGAGATTTCTGACGAATTTAGCAAGACTGTCTCATGATAATAGTATCCTGGAAGCAGAGCCAGTGAAGGAGATAAAACATTAATTTGAAGAAATGAGTGCGTTGACTTTTACTTACAAATAATGCCATTACTTTCTGTGGCCGTGAGCGGTTCTCCAAATTAGGTCAATTTTTACAATTGAAAGAGTAAAGATATATTTGCATCTATTTAAGAAAAGAAAGTAGATTTGTTTTTATCTTCAAATAAAGCCATTCAATTTGATTACTCTTACTTTCAAACGTGAAACTTCCTGTCTTATCTCGAGTATTAAATTAAAAATCTTACTAAACTGCACAACTAGGTGAAATGTAATTCAGTGATAAGGAGAGTCGTAGTTTTTGTTTGTTTAACATCGATTATTAAATTAAAAATTCGGTATAATTAAAATTTAATAAGTATAATGATTTATTACTTCTCTTTTATATTATATATATATATATATATATACTGTATATATATATCATAGTCAACATCATCGTAAACGCCAACGCTCAATCAGAAGAAGTAACTTGTGGCAAGGAAACAATTTACAAAATATGCACAGGTCATACATCCTGAGTCTATAAATACAATTTTTACTTCAAGATAACAAGCATGTCTGTGGGTTCAATTTGCTTCAATTGGCACGTTTCTGGATTTTCCAAGCAATGGGAATGAAGTCATTGTACACTCCTGAGAAAATATTATTATTAGGATTACTAATATTTATGAATATTCTTCAAACAAGACTTTGATTTTTCAATTAGTATTCACTCTGCTAGAAGACTAGAAGATGAAGAAAAAGAAATTCACTTATGAAGGAATAAAATATTCTGGATATTTGAATTTCATACAACTTAGAAAATAGAATAAAGTGAAATTTATTAAATTTTCGGCTTATGATGTAACTAATAACAATTCGTTATGTAATCTGTTTTTACAAAATCGGACCAATATCTTTATCTTCTACATCATTAACCGAGACGACTGCCCTTGGCCCTAAATGTATCACTGCACTAAAAACCCAAAAGAGACTAATATCAAGTGTTGCTAGAAACATTAAACGGCAGACCCTTTTAAATTGACCGTCGATTTCGAAAAAGTACTGTCGACGAGTTCTTCTGCTTCGACCTACAATTTTATTTTTCGACCCATTTTGCCCAACAAGACGTGATATAAATTCATATTTGCCAAAGCGGTCATTTATGCTCCAGAAGTCCCGAAATATGTTTTGCCTCTGTTCTTCTGTAACCGTGTGACAGTTAAGAAGACAATCACTACTACAACCCTCTCTTACTCTTCGTCCGATGTACTTCGCCCCACCATATTTAGTATAAGGTCTTCTGGCTTCAATGGCGTGCTTTCGTTTCAGTTCTTTCTTTTTCTTGCTGGAAAAAAAATAATATTCAATAAGATTAAATACCAGCTCACATAATCTCCATTCCATACAAAGCATATATTCATAAAAATGAGAAATATAAATACTTACGCCTTTAAATCATTCTCTGCATTATCAACAGAATCCTGATTAACATCCAAAAATTTCGTTTCTAATTTGATATTATTTTCATCAGTCGATATTAATTTCGGATTAGTTACTGGACTTATTGGAACTAGTGAAGGTATTTGTACATTATTGAAACAAAATACCGATTTTTCTTGCGCATTATTTTCCTCAGCAGATCTTAAAGGCAGATTAGATATTGGACGTATTAGAATTAGTGGAGGTGGTACTTCTGAATCAAATAGTTTTACAAAAGAGAGATGACCAAATTTCTTTATAGACATAAAAATCCAGTTAGAATTAATCTCTAAAGTTGCTATAAACGCTCTTACGCAAACTATTCCTAGTTTACCATCTATTGGCAACAAATAAAGTCGCTTGCAACGCCTTACTTTTGAATAGTTGTAGCAGATCTGGTTGTGGCTAGTCTTTCTTTTGTTGGGTATCACCAACCTAACGTGGCGAGCAATGTATTTGTATTGTTGCATACGATTAGGTAGACTCCAGAAGTATTGAAAGATGAGTTCTTTCTGTTTTATAGAAATTAATTTTTTACCACAGATTAAGTTACATGAATTATTAGCATATCTATCCTCGCACATATCTTTCATGTATCGTGAGAGTTTCGTTTTTCTGCCATTTCTACTATGAATCTCTTCTTCACGTTTTACACGCAGCTCAATCGCCCCTGAATAATTTTCTCCATTTAGCGGGGCGCTAAATTCACATTCCTCTAACTCTAATTCTTCTTTTATGATAACTCTGCACTTAGTTTCTTCACTTTCTAGAGATTCATCCATATTTCTGAAAATATAATAGTTTTTTGTTAATATAGTACAATGGAGATATTATCATATTTTTATTAATGAAAATTAATTCTTGAGAAAAAAGGGCTTTATACGTTGATGAAACTAAATTTGCTCTTATGGTAATTCCTAGATGCCATCAATAGTTTTTGAATTTCGCGCCAATTTCATATGCCCGTTGGAAAATATTTTGAAAAATTCATCTTTCAGAATTTTGAACACCAAACATTAAAAACTACCACCTAATGACTACCAAACAATTGCAAAATTAATTTTTTGAAAAATACGCAAAAAAACTCAGCGTAAAGTTAACACTCCCAATTTTGAAAATTCCGTACTTTTTGTCATTTTTTACCACCAGCAACCTACCTGTTTATCTCTGGCGTTTGTTACCAATTTGTTACACTATAGTTGACTTATATAGTTGTTTTATTTACAAGAAAACACTCCAATTTTTGCAAGTAAAAACAAAAGAGATGTAGTCTAGCTGTTGACCTTAGATTCCAATATTTTAGATTTTTTTATAGTTAAAAATCGTGAGATTTAATAATAATATTGTTAGCGTTGTTTGACGTCTTGTCACCTAAAAAAGTAAATTATATTCTTCATTATTGAGTTAATTAATTGACATATCTGAATAAAGATCAATAATACCTATTGTGCTGAGACTAGCTCAGTTATTCCGATGGCGTCCCGTTATTCGTTCAGTTGACAGTATTTACTTCTTTTCCGTTCCATTATCATTATTGCGTGTTGATTTTCTCAAAATCTCATATTCTTTATGTGCTTGCATGAATAAACAATCACATATGATTCACACTATGTTCACCTTCACATCAATCATCTGCACAACTGATATATTTTCATCTTATCTTTGTCCTGACTTTGTTTTGGTCATTTTTGGTGGACTTTGGTGGTTCTGGCAGGCTCTGGATTACACTTATAATTCATAATTTTGCCACCGTGCCTCCCGAGCGCTGCCAACTATTTTTAGTACAGTCAAATCTTTGGTACAGTCCGGACCTCCATCATTTCACCGATTTCACCAAATTATATTGCAATAAACACGTGTGTTTCGTGGTGGTTCGTGATTTGGTGTTTTGGTGTCAATAATTTTCCAAAAATATAATAGGAATTAAATAAATACTTATTTATAAGTAGATAAACAGGTATGTTTCACTGCTTAGAACATGACAGAATTAAGATTTTCTTATTGATATTATTTTATAGAAAATCAATTCAAGAAAGCGGTTTTGATTTTTCTTATAGGTTATGTTTGTCGTAGCCAGAATATATTTATTTCTTTATAAAGTTCCAACTAATTTTTTTTTTATATAAATGAACAAGTGATTCCAATTTTTGTTCAATATTTTTCAGAACACATAAAAATGGCAAAGTCATTAAGAAGCAAATGGAGGAGGAAATGCAAAGCTGTAAAACGAGTGCGTTATGGCGCTAAGGAATTAGAAAGGCTTAAGAAAACTCTTGGGATTGACGAAAATGCCCCTGCTGATACTGAAATGACGGGAATTTCAGAAATTGCCACTGGTAATTTTTTTATTTTCCTATAACATGTCAAATTACTAAACATTATTTTTTAAGGATGTTTATTATTTGCCCTTTAGGCTGATTGAGTTTAGAAATTAAATTTTTGAGATCAGATTCCGTATTCATTGTACTCGATTTAGTACAGAAACATCACTTCAAATGCACGAGAAATTTCTTTAAAAATCTAACACGGTGCTACATGATTCTCTTTACATGAAACTCTAACATATTACTTTAAAATTTTACCTTTATTTTTAATTTTCAGTCGTGGACGCTAAGACAATTAAAGAAGCCTCAGAAGATAAAGAAAAACCCACCGAAGAAGCTGAACAGATGGATGAAGATGGCAAAAGAGTTTTTAACTCAAAGACAATGCGCGACCAATATGGAAATTATCCAGTTTGGATGAACAGAAGAAAAATCGCGAAGAACAAAAAGGGAAGGGCAAAGGCCAAGAAAGCCACAGCCAGTAAGACAAAAAGATTAACCAGGAAGGAAAAGAAGAAGATCTTGAAAACTGCTTAATTTAAAATAATTACAATACTGAAAATTATTCCACGATATTTTGTAGATACTTCCGATTCAAACTTCGAAATTAACACAATTCTGCTAATTAAATACGTCCTCTGTATTTTATTACAAAGCTTAATGTAGATATCTTCAGATAAAAATAGAAATTAATTGCTATTTTATTAAAATATACACGAAGTAAATGCAAAAATGGCAGTGACTCTGACATTATTATTTTTTCTTTTGGTTCTTCCTCGTAAAATTATTATGGCTGATAGCAGAAGCTCAGGATCTGCAACGTATCCTCAATCTGTTTTCCAAGTCTATCACGCGATTCGTCAAATGTTGTATCTTTCTCGTCTCGAATTCAAATTGTTTCACTTTGCTCCGCATCTCGTAAATTTCTTGTTGCATCAGTTGCTAGAAAGAAAATAAAATAGGTTTTTAATCTGATGAGAAAAGTTTAAGAGAATATTGATCTACATACTTTAGTAAAAATTTAGTTTCCCTACCACATTTTCAACTGCACGTTTCATTTCGTTGATGCTCTCGACAGCTGAAGACAATTTTAGGCTCATGTCTGTTGATTCTGTTTCTCTTTTCTTTCCACGAGCGAATTGCTACAAAAGTTTTAATGAAGCATCAATCTGAGGTTTAACTTTGAAATACATGTAAATATATAAAACAATATACCTTTTCGAGTTTAGTAAGCCTCTTGAGAATGACTTCATAGTCTCGATCTTCATTATCATCACCTACTTCATTTTCAGTGTCTGAAACATGAAAGTATGATTTAATGACTGATGTACGACTAGAAAGAATGTGAAACAAAATGTATAACCTCGATTAGTTGAGCGAGTTGTTTCTATCTCAAAATCATTTTCCAAGTCATGAGCTTCGAAAGCTGTTCCGTCACTATCTGCAAACAGAAGATACAATTTTAGATTTACATATATTATATTTTCTAGAGAATTTTCTTTTAAGTTTACCATTTTTACGACAGGATTGGCCATCAGCCTGTAACTGAAACCCATAACGACAATAGCATTCATATTTTCCAGGTAGATTTCTGCACTGTTGGGCGCACGGTTTTTCTGTCACACATTCATCGATATCTACAAGAAAACCATAATTTTCCATGAGATTTTTAGATATTTTTCTTAGAAGATTGATGAGTTACACTCCTATTTCTTTCACAATAAATTCATCCCTATAATTTTAATAACAACGCTTTATAATTTGCACCATTTGATTTTTTATAGTCTCATATCTCATATACCCTTTCAATCGGAATTGCTATCTTAAGAAAAGCTTCTAAGAATCTCGGGAATCGATACTCGATAATATAAAGGACCTCAGGCTGGTAATTAGAACGTCCGTGCAGTAATGAAATCGATCGTAAATCTATCGGATGCTGCGTCTGGAACCGTCCAGGGCATCACAATACGCCAGCGAGGTCGATTCAGTCCGGATGTGCTATCGATTCACATATCGCTAACTACCGATTTAATTACTACTAACGATCTTACATCCTTCGACCTCGAACCTGTTGCCGGAAATGACTATTCCAGGCCTCTCAGACCGATCCCTATATCCTCTATTGTCCCCTATCTACAGCTAAATTCCTTCAGGTCCCCTATTCCCAATTCAAATTTTAAAGAATCTTCTTTTTTATTTCAGTGTGGAAGTATCTACTATACTTCAATTATTGAAGTAAAAGAAGACAGAAAGAAAGTCAAGAAATGGAGAAACAAGAAACTGCAAAGAGGTCGATGAAAAAGAAGCAAAGAGCCGAGGGACACTAAATGATCAGTTGTGCTGTTAATTATTACCTGTCTGGCATTGGCTGCCAGTGAATCCCTTGGGGCACGTGCAGGTCCCTGGAGAAGTGCAGACTCCACCGTTTTGACAAGGTACTGAGCAAGTCGCTGCAACGAGACATACCATACTATTGGCAATGATCGGATAAATTAATGGACACTGATTGCCTTATATTTCAGATCAAGTTACTCACGTTTGTTGCAACCGAAGCTCAATCTTGTGACCTGCGTCCAGCCAGGGCAGCAAAGGAACCCAGATGTGTATTCCGTATAAACGAGTCTGAAAAATTGGGTATCTAATTATCATCAATACGAGAAGAAAAATCATCAATCTCAATAAGATATCGTTTATAGTTTATATAATGTACAATATGTTACAGGGATGAAAAGAGTCATCAATTGGAAGTGTCATCTCACCTTATTTGCCTCCCTCTATGGTGGTGAGAGACGGAAGTAGGTGCAGTTCTGGTACAGACTCTTCGCCTGAAAGTAAAAGATCGTTTAATCTGTTGCACTCCATCTTCTTGCAAAGGAGGTGACAAAAACAAGCATGTAAGGTGACGTGCCAATCTGGCTCCTAAAATAAATCTTCTACTTGCTGGGATGTAGATGTGAGTACATACATCTGACTTTAGCATCTATCCTTGTTCTACTCTAACTGATAGTTTTTTTCTGCACAGATTCCAGTAGCAAAAAGGGGAAGATTAATAGCTGAAGCAGAAGCAATCGAAAAATCCTCTTCAATTTAATCACGTGTCTTTCTGATCCAATCCTTTTGGAGAAATTATTTCTGATGAAGAAGACGAAAATACCTGATAACTTGTAATTATCAGAAGCACGTATCGGAATGATCTGAATTGAGTGGAAAGTTGTAAGGAAGATAAAAAAGAGATGGGGAAGGAGCGATGAACCGTGCAAGAAGAAAACTAAGCAAGAAATGACATAGAAGGAAATAAGGAGGTTCGTTCGACGGAACCACTTCGTCATCGTCAGAGTATAGAATATTGCGTTTCACCTTGTCGCTTGTCATGTTTGCAGAACGCGACACGACATTAACTGTCGCAACAACGAATCCCAAGTGGGTAACTCCTAGCTTTCCCGATTCGTAAAGGAAATAATGAAGACTCCAGGATTCCGATTTTGGAATATATGTTTTTATATCAGAATAAAACTAAAAGAATCCCACGAGGATTCAGAAGAATTGAACATTAATGCCATGGAATATTAATTCTTTAGCATAGATGCTAAAAATATATAAATATCCTAAATGTACATTTTCAAAAGAAATAAGCAGTAAAAACCACAAGGTCTGCATTTTGCAGCCTTCAAAAATGAATTAAAGCTCAATTAGAAATCCACGTTAATCATTATTATTAGTTTTTCATAAATGAAAATTATTATGAAAATTTCTATCATCAAAATCGTAATCGTTGATCGATGGGAATAGTAAATATTATAACTCGTTAGGAATGAAAATGTTTAAAGAAAAATTTTTTAGGAATTGAGTAGAAATACTGATCGTTTATTCCATAAATTGTTTAATAGTTTTTCATTTTGAATCATTCACATAAAATATTCTCAGAACTTCAGATAATAATTTACAGTAGCAATATGTATTCTAAACCATTCTAAAGAACGAGGAGAGCATACAGCTCATTGAAAATTTGTAATTTTAATGAATCCAGTGGAATATTTGCATAATTCAAATGTTATGTTTATAGCCTCCTGCCAACTTCAGAAAATATATTCTCAGAATGGAGAACTGTGTAGCAAATATAAATATAGCAGATGCTGAAGATTTAATACGATGTGAGAAATAAATTCAATTTTTTTAAAGCTATAATTCAGCTAATATTACACTTTTAACAAAGACGAATAAAATCTGAGGGCCACAAAAAAGTTGGAGCGGAATTTGTGAATAAAAAATTTAAAACGAGATAAAAGTATTCGCCGAAGGATATAGGAGTGGGAAAAAACTGGATCATCAAGGTGTTACCAAAGGCTGATCCATCACGCGTTTTTATCACAGGAATTTAAAATTGAACGCAACCGCAAATAAAAATGTTCATTAACAAAGTTGCAAAGTTCAAATATAAAATTAAAATTTAGTAGAATCTTAAATAAATTCTTGGTGAGAGTAATTTGCTTTCTGCATTGTTTAACGATCATTCGATCTTCTTTATTCGAGTTGCCCCTTGAAAACACGTCTTTCTACTTTTCAAGATCCAGTGAGGGTTCATAAATCAATTGTTTAATGCAAGCATAGTGTAGCAAACGCCTACGAGAATTAAAAGAGACGCGAGTGCCATAAAGCGATTCTTAAATCTTATTTGACGTACTGGTTAGGGCACTATCCATCAATCATGTAAATTTTCGCAAGGTATATCAATTTTTTCATTTTTATCTTGCACTGCGATTCCTTTGATTTATATATATTTAAGTCAAAAGTGTTGTACATGACTATCTTGAGAAAAGTGTGGAATAAATAATATATTGGATATCGATGACCATCACTCTTAAAAACTTAAAACCTGCTTATTGCTAAAATTGCGGATAAAAAAACTTTGGCTGATGAAGAGCTGCTTGTTCCTGACAGACAATTTCCTTATTAAAGTTGGGCGATGAGTGACGCTCTGTTCGGCTACTGAGTCTCTTTCAAAGTCGATGAATAGCTAACAGGATTACAAGTTGTGACATCTCATTTTTATCTCTCTTAAAAAGTTTGTTCGCTTATTTTTTAAATTAAAAATATGCCTTCAAGTTATGACACACTTTAAAATTACTCATAGAGAATTATATCCAGTGTTTAATAAATGAAAAATAATAAAAAAATAATAAAAGTAAAATCTCTCGTCATAAGAGTAGAATTAAAAATGTTTTACAACTCAATCATAATTTTTCTCAGATCTAAATTAACTTCTGCGATCTGACACACTCGTCTCGCTTATTTTACAACGATGAAAATATAAGTCGCCTGGAGCGAATAAAAAGAGAAGATTGAAATACACAAATAAACCCTCAACGCCTGTGAAGACATCAGATACACAAATTGGTTACAATTTAACGGAATCAATTAAAATTAAAATTTAGTTTTTTAAACTTGTACCATGGGAAAATTTGCCTGAAGAATTTGCAGATGATTCTTGATTCTTCTAAGTTGTTCAGTCTAAATATGAGAAGCACCACTGGATACAAAGAATCCATTACAACCTTGTCTCTAACGAGACTTTAATTTGAACCTCAGTAAAACATCCTTTCTTAATGGCTAATTCTCTCAGCGCCAGTATTTACGTGAAGAGAATAGCGCTTCTTTGAAAACTTGTTTTAAAAACGAACGCTCCAGGAATGTAAGTTCCTTATAGAATGTAACTGGGCACGAGGTTGCCTTAGGCCAATCCACATCAAAATTTCCAAATTACAAAATTACTTGATAACGGGTTACTCTGATCGTTCAAGTCGAGTAATTACGCACCTCGGTGCCAATAAGAAGCTCACCATCCCTCACTGCACCATCCCTCTTTTTACTCCTTTCTTTATCTTCTTGATATGTCTTTGATACCGTTTGGCCATTATTTTATTAAAGAAGATCCCTGTGGATTATTTTTAACGATAATATATGAGCCAACACATTTTCACAATAAAGAAAATACAGAGGAACTCTTTCCTAGCTTGATAAGATTTCCCGAGTACTGTTTATTGCGAGGAAAGGTCAATGAGGAAGGATACCAACCCTCTGAACACCCACGCACTAAACGAAAACCAACGTATAAATCCTAAGACACTCCCAAGGATTCCAATTTCAAGATAAAGGTATGTCTCTGCATTATCGCAAGGGATTAGGGTTTCTTAATTAAATCATTTGCGGTCCAGAATGGACCAAAGTCCCTATATTTTTTTAACTGACTCTAGGGACAAATAGATAGTTCTATAGAAAATGGAAATTAGATTCCTGGACAATAAAGGACAATCTGACCCTGATCTTTGAGTAGCCTTGACTGGCCTAGTAGCGCATTGTTTCTGGCGAATAAGGAATAAGGAAACTCGTTTTGCTCTCGACTTGGTCTCGGTGAAAGAAGAGAATGAAAGAAAAATGATATCGCAGCGTTCTTGTATGTCCATTCGCGGAATTGCTGACCCTCAACGAGCCAGTTGCCATTTCTTTCTTCTACACGAGTAGGTAGTTTAAGTCCTACGGACCATACCAATGTTCGTCGATTAAATGTTCCCTTCCATAAAATGCACCGCGTCTGCGAACTATTAATTTCTCGGTGCCTCCAGTCTCGAAGAAATTTAAGCCTGTCCTGCGGTCATAATAAGCAAAAAGAGTCAGCGAGTGCCTCGCTCAAAATGAAATAAATTCGAAGCTTTACTGTGAACAGGACAACTAACGAGTCCAAACATATGAGGATAAGTTCAACTTTTAATAGGGATTTTCTCAGTAGTTCTAATCTTATCAGAAATGAAGCGTTCGTTATAGGTAGATAGGAATGTTTCTTATTTCCAACTCTGTAACATTTAAATTTAAACGTTAATGTAATATTAAAATTTTAAATATATATATATATATATATTTATTTTAAGAGAAATATTAAAAGTGATTTGCATGGAGTGACGCTTCCTCCCGGCAATTTCATCAACATCACGTAGCGTGCATTGCATCGCGTGAAGTCTATCAGTTCTCACCAGCCCTGAGCATTGAGTAGGCACGAGATCCTCGAAGAAGACGAAGCATTCTTCGAACGCGTAGGAAATCAGCCTCGGGATGCTTAGGGTAATGTCCAGATGCGGTTCGATGAATATTACTCAAGTGATCCTGGACACGAAGTAGAGACAAGGGAAGTACAACGTTGGAAAAGAAGATCCGGTTTCAGTTTCTCTCCCATTCAAAGATCGGTGCAAATCCATTAAAAGTGAAATTTTACGCCCCCCGTTTGGCGGGGTGACGAGGTCGAAGAAAATTGGTTGGATAACTTGAGAGAAAGAGCTGTATCATGTATTGCTTGCACTCAAGAGGCCTCCGGTCGCTCACTGATTCTAACGATATGCATCTAAATAACATGTTGATGAAAATGCCTGTCGTCGGGAATTCTAAGTCTCTATTACATCCAGCGCGAGTCTGAGAAAAACTGAAAAAGAAAAGCCAGAGATTTTACTATACATTCGGATGTTCAAGCAAGGCTTGCAAAAAACCCCAGGGGTTATTAATACAATTTTAATACAATATAAAAATAAATAATACAATTTAAAAATAAAATGTATTAAAATTTGACAAAATTTGATCTAAAAAAAAATTATATGGTACTTGAAATACGAAACGAAGGAAAATACTTCTGAGTTTGACGAAATAAATTTGGGTTTGTTGTGACAGTACATAAACTAACCTCAAAGTTTGAAAATCTACTTCTTTGGCTGAAACTGTTAATAGTTATCCGTAATCAAGCCACGTGGTTATTCCAAAGTACAGATTTTATTATTTCAATTATTATTTAAGATTGAATTAAGACAATACTTTTTTTCAATGTAAAGTATATATTATAGCTTTATGCTCATTATTTGTTCATCCGTCTGTTTTCCATAAAATAATGTGTCCGCATGAGCGTGGAAAACCTTCTCTTCTTTCACAAAATTTCTACATGAAAGAGTGGATAATGTAAACCGACAAATTTCAACAATACTGAGCGTTATTTTTGACATATTAATCGCGAAAACAATTAAAAACCGCTAACAAGACATGTATCCCCTTTTCGCCGGCCATCTTGTTTACCTCTCCCCTTCATGATTTCGGATCCCCATTCTTGTCTATACCTTTCTATCCCCTTGTTAAACAAAATCGCTCTTATCTCTTTCATTCCTCACTTCTATCTCTCTTCTATCTTTTTCAGACCCCACTTCTCTACCCATTCCTATCTATCGCCTACTTTTGTCTATCCCTTTCTATCTCT
>JAUESI010000003.1:3060296-3085876 GCA_032275145.1 Synergus laeviventris
TGTTGGATGGCCTTCACATGGATCAGTGTAGCAATGATGTGTTGCCCGCCATTGCTCGGCTTCAACAAGCCGATCTTCGACAAAGAGGCCTTCATCTGCATGCTAGACTGGGGAAATATGGCCGCCTACACCATCACCCTATCTATTCTTATATTAGGCCCCTCGGTCATCACAATCGTCTACACCTACTTCTACATTTTTTCAATGATGAGACGACTGAGATCAGGTGTACCGATCCACGACAAAGAATACGCCACTGCTCTGTCCGAAAATTTGAGCAATCCCAGTCACATCATGTCCTTCGTCTTGGTGATGTGCTTCTGGGTCGCCTGGGCCCCCTATGCAGGCCTCAGGATCTACGCCGTTGTTAATGGACCCCCAGAAGTAATTGTCTTTTATTCAATTAATTTTCATGTAATTTATCAAATGTAATTAATTTTTCCTTCTTCACTTTCCACAGATGCCGTTCCTGCACTTTGCAGTGGTTTGGTTCGGAGTGACAAACAGTTTTTGGAAAGCAGTTGTACTTGGAACCCTGAGTCCCCAATTCCGTCTCGCGGCACGCGTCCTTTGTTTGACTTTGTGCTGTCGACACAGAAGACTTCCGCCGGAACTTCTCGGTCTTGATGACGACGATTAAGACATTTCGAAATACGCGATACACTCTAACTGCGCCGCATTCCTAGAGCATCGTCCTTTTTTCTATCGGTCAAACAATCGCTTGCACTCCCTCGAGGTCGGCACTTCTTTGGAATCATTTTGTCAATTAATTGATTTTCCTTAATTGAAAAAAGAGAAAAGACTTCTAACTAATTTATAATTCACTAGCACTGTTGCTATATTAAATCTATTTTTCCAAACCTGTTATAAAAAATCTTATACATTGAAACACAATTATTGATGGAATTGAAAAACTTAGACCATTCTCAGCGAAACTACTTTAGATCTCATATTATGTGTACACATAACTCAATGATTTTTGTATACTATTCCTATTTTTTTCTTCTTGTATTTAGTATTTTCAAGATTAATAGTACAATGAAAGGATAAAAGGCCGAGGGTAAAGCAAAAATATGTCGTCTTTCAAAGATCGCGGCGACAAAACTCAAAGATAATCAATTCTAGACGCATGACGACTTCCAACTCGTCCACTTCCATGTCTCAAAAGTGTCTAAAATAATCTCGCTTCGCTCAATCTAGATTCTGTTAATTAGAGGTAATTTTTCTTAATGAAAAAGAAAACACAAGTGAAAAAACTGCGTTGACAGCGACGAAAAAAAAAAATACAAAATAACCGTTGCCTATAATATCTACATAAGATCAAGCTCAATAAATGTCGTAGCTAATTGCGCAGAGTTACATAAGGTCTGAAATCAATTTAAAAAGGGCGCGAGAGAGGGAGAGCAAGAACAAAATCCTGAGAGAGTGTGAAAGATTTAGAACTATTAGAGAGAATGAGAAAGACAGTGAGAGAGAGAGAGAGAGAGAGAGAGAAAGAGATAGAAAAATGGTCTATTATAACAAAAAAAATCTAGTCAATTAACGGAGATGTCTCTGCGAATGCGACGCGCGGATAATGCGATTTATTGTGTGAGTGCGCATGCGCCGTAGATCACTCGAAAACTGAAAGATACTCGCGGGAAATTTGAATTTTCTTTTTTTTCTGTTTTTCTTCTCACAGCCTTTTTTTGACTTCTAGTCTATTCTCGATGATGTGATTGGTTCTCTGCGAAGGAAATACCAAATCTTTACGGAAATTAATTAATTAAATAGCGTAAATTGAATTTAATTTGTGTTTCGACATTTGATATGCTTGTAAAATATTTCTAAAAAGCGATCTTATTGAAAAATTACTGAGTATTGGAGGCGAGATTGAAGATTTTTGACTACCGCGGATAAGAAATGCAATTTTGACATTCAAGTCGATTAAAAATGATTAATATTAATTATATTATTAACATTATTAAGTAATTCAATCTCGGTATATACAGCGCAATGTGATTGAACCGAAGCCGCACGACCCGCGAAATAGAAAAACGCACTATTGAATCTCTACGTGTCGTAAAATAATTACTATTGACAGTTTTACGCGTAGCGCAATCAGCAGCTGTCGAAAAACCCAGCTACACTTCAACATCTTCAATTCAACTAATTATAGTACTACTATATGTAACTGTCCCAAACATCAAATGGGGACATTGGGAATATTTCACGAATGTGGCTCCCTCTGGCACTCGATGACTCGATTTTATTTTGTATAAAAAATTCAATCTAGTAGATATTTTTTTATTTTACACTGTTAAATTAATTTTTTATTTAAAAATAGTTGAAACTCGATAATAAGAGCTTATAAAAATAGGAAGGTGTGCTTAGAAATTTATATCCAGGGAGAAGGATAATTTTAGAGAATATAATTTTGATAGCTAATTAATAAACTGAATTCAAGAATTATAAGCCCAAGGATTTTTTTGATGGTGCAATCAAGATAAGAGGGATTTCGTAACTAATTAGTGTAGGGATTTAGAGATAGATGCAGCAGGCCTGCCAATCTGTCGTCAAATTATTGCATTTTTATCATGCTCTCGTTAGTGTTGACTTGTTAGATCTTTCGGCGGGTCCCAGAGTCTATATAAATTGTATTTTCGGTAAAAATACCTAAGGTGAGTGCTTCTCTGTTCAACTATCTATTTATTTCAAATAATTCAAATTGTAAATAGCAAAAATTACGTTTTATTACTAATTTTGGATGCCTTCAGCTATTTATTTTTTTTTTTAACGGAGCTAGATAAAAATATTTCCTATTGATTTTTATGAAACCTATTGGAAGCCGGGTTGTAACCAGCTCAAACCAGTTTGAAGTGGAAATTAAGTGTGAGGATTTTTTCAGTTGTTTGCAATTTTTATTTTGTTTACAAAGAAATTTTTAAAAAAATTAGGTGACCTCTGACGCAATTAGCCACCTGGCTGTAGTGCATGGTAATAAATTAGACAAGAAGTTTGTGGAATAAAATGATTATTATTTTCAAGAGTTTTCCTATTCGAGTGCATAAATCACGAGTGTGGTGTCTGAAAATGAAATCCAAATAAATTTCCAATTAAGAAGGGCTAGAAATTGTTCTAACAAATCTCGACTGTTATCTGCAATTCTAAGGATTGTAAAATCCAAAGAGAGTTTACTGAAATGACAAACCTTAATGCGAATTGGAATAGAAAACGCGATCTAATGTTAACCAGGAAAGATAAACTACCGTCAGAATATTTTTCTCTTAAAAAAAACATATCCCTCAGCAAATAAATTAGAAAAATTGTAAATTTGTATTTATCAAAGAAACAAAATGCAATATGTGATTCTTCTTAAAAATCTGTTTCGATTTGGTTTATCTTTTCTGGACCGAACTGTTCTTGGGATCCGCTTCACTGTTCCGGAGAGATCCAGGCAGATTTTTTCGTCCAACTTACTGCTGTTGTAAGCTTATATTCCTATATTTTACGTGTCTCGAATGCAGAGCGGTGTGAGAAGAAAAAATGACTGAATTGTATTACTGTCAGTCGGTTGTTACGAGGTTTTTCGAAAAACCTCTTGTTTCCTATAATTCTAGACACCACTCTGCATTCTTACAACCGCCAAACCGCCGAGCAGTATTAAATTTCTCAGCGATAACGAGATTCTAAAGCGGAGGCGACCGAAAGGAGAAAAGAGGGTGAAAAATGCATTTAACGAGGGTGACGAAGAAAAGAGGAACATGCGAAGGAAAATGAGAGGTCGATGAAAAGATGATGAAAGAATGAAGACGAAGAAAAAATAGAGAGAAGATAGAGAGAATATAAAATTTAAAAAAATTTTTAAAAACAAGAGAAAAGGAAGAAAAAAGAGTAAGAAAGTGGAGAAAAAAAGAGCTGATCCCTGGCAGTTTCCGGGCGGCCTCCATTATTAACAATTAATTACATTTTTTACCTAGTTGCTAGTTTTGTACTAGTTTTGTAACGTACCTCACCATGGGCGTGCTGTTATTAAATATTTTAAATGGTTGTTGAAGAAAAAAAAAATAACGTTGATTGATTGTACGTTAAATACGTGTTCGCGTAGTCGTAAAATCGCGATTGGTTATTCATTGTCAGCCAATCGCGAGGGGTGAAAAGAAGGAGATAAGATGATATACTCGGTGTGGTAACTGTATGAATCGCTCGCAAATTTACATTCATGAACTTCGACCCCGTAGAGGATTTAGAGCATAGAGAGCCTTCGACGAATTTTTTTTCGATCACGTGCTATGCCGAGGCTGCGAATTATGAGATCACAAATTATAAGAATATATCCTAGAAAGCGATGTTTGCGACTTGTCGTTTCGAATTAAACAAGTTTCAAATTATAAGTATTTTTCTTATGTGGTCTCCGTAACACTCGAATCCTTCTCACGCCGCTGGTACTATCTATAATGAATAATATCCAGTATTGTAACTTAGAAATCGTGTGCGTGGATCGAACCATCTCGTGGTAATCGATGAATTTTCAAATTTACGATTTTGGTACAGAATTCTGCATCAAAATAATAAATTTGATGATTGTCAGGCCTACGTTCGAACGAGGATACCACACTCGGTATAATAAAAATAGATTTCGTTGACATTTTCGATGCAACAAGTCCCACCATATTTTTTCTGCCAACATTTTCATTTATACAACACTAAAATAGAAAATAGAAAAATTAAATAGAAAATTAAATCGTCACGTTCTAATTCATATTTTTCTTGTATTTATTTTATGTGGACATTTATTGGTACTTGAGTTTCAGATGAAAAAATTATTGTAAAATTATGGTGAAGGACGAGTTGTAGTTCGAGAATAATAGGTTACAGGAAATGTATAACATTGCGATGATAAGTGAGGCAATTCCGATGATAAAGGTACAATATTAAACGATTATTGTCCTAGAATCTAGAATAGAATTATTTATTCCAATAAACAGTGAGAGACGTAGACACTGCAATTTCTCACTCGACTCGATGAGTACGTGTGATGCTTATTTACCTGGCCCTCACCTTACTTCCACTTTAATTCTTACCTTCGTTTTCATTTCCGACTCAAGAGGGCTCGACCATGGTCTCAGTATTCAGGAATCTAGGTCGCTTTTCAGTGACTTTTATACACAAAAGTCCTTGGGAAAAAAGCTTTTAAGGAATTCCAGCATTTTCCCAGACTGCATTTTTGTTTTTTTCTTTCACTATTTATAAATCGACGAAAAAGAGTGCCTTTATTAACATACATCTCAGTTTACAAAAATTCATGACAACAGTATTAGTTAATTACAATGGAATATACGAAATGTTAAAAAATATACGTTTAAAATGAATTTAAAATGTATTGAATATTTACGTAATTCAGTTTGGCTGACTTTTTTCGATCGAAGAGTGAGACTCGAATGTTGGCTAAGTGCCAAAGAGAACACTTGAATGCCTCTTCGTGAAAAAATATATGTGGAATCTATATTTATCACAGAAATATATTTTTGGAAATATTATACTTTTGCTTATACAGTAAAGAAAGCTTATTATTTCACAAGAGTGTCAAAGAGTTGAGAGTTTTATTTCGTATAATGAAATATTTCTAGAATTTTAAATAAAGAATTACTTCAAAAAATAGTTGTATTTTCTTAAATAGGTTTATAATTTTCTTTTTACTATTTTAAAAAAGAGAAACCAAAGTGCATTCACATTATGTCTGACCCAACACAGACTTGCACTACTTGCTCGTCTAGGCAGGGCGTCGATAAATGTCATGCAATGCTTGACAACCACCACCCTTACAACAATTCTATCACTGTAAAAAAGTCTTGTTTAAGAATTCTTTTTCTAAGAATAAATATACCTTTTGCAAAGGTTTAAAATATTTTTCACATAATAGTTCATCAATTTATCAAAATCTTAAGGGTATAACTTTGTGACGTTCTTTTTTCCGGTATTTGAGAATTCATGATCATGAATGAGGCACGATAATGCAATTTCCTCGTGAAAGTAAACTTTGTCATGTAATACGAAGCCTATACTTAAAAGTTGAATCGATTTTGTCAACGACGAAAACTTGGAAGATTGTTTCGTCCTAGAACAGGTTTATTATTAGCTAAAATGGCATAAAAAGACAAAAGTGGAAAGAGGGGAAAAAAAATGCATGAAACCAGGAGAAAAGACTCAGTTAATGTCGCATTGTGGTACCAACTGCATAGGAAGTTAGGTCGAATTGATTTCTGAACGCATTTTTAAAATAAAAAAGTGATTTCAAGATGACAGAAGATTTGGAAGATGCAAAAGTAAGCAAAAATATTTTTCCTGTAATTTTTATTTTTTTTTTAAGAAATGCATTTAAAAAATATTGTTTAACTTATTGCGTACAAAAAAAATACATATATACATAAAAAACGTGCAAATGTAATTTGTTTTATTCTGTAGCTTATATATATATTATCCCATACTATATAAAACAACGTATTGACTCATTGACAATGGTATCTCATTTTTAAATAATTAAAAATGTTAATGGCATTTTTTTCTACTTACACAGTGCTGTATTTACGTAGTATGAATTACTGATGTGCTATAATAATTATCTATCATTGATTCTAGTTTCTATAATCAGGAATGTTCCAATGCCCTTGCAGTATAGAATGTAGAAAAGTATAACAAGCTAATTATTATTTAATTTTAAAAAATACAAATTTTAAACACCTTACTTAGAAATCAACAGTCACAGGTTGATTTTCAACAAAGTTTGGATACGATGGAAACCATGGTGAGTTCAGAGGGTCGTACCAGCCACGAGAGAGAAGCCCCGTCTCTTCGCACCCCCTTATCACCTTCCATCGTCACCTTCTCTCTCACCTACACTCGATCTCTTTCCATCACGAGCCAATAGTCCCGAATGTTCTCTTTCTACAAACAGTCAAATTCTCACCTCTTCTAAAGAATTTAACAATAATCCTTTTTAACAATAATAATTCAGCGTATAATATAACAATTAAAATGTTTGTTCAAGGGCCACAAATGGTCCATGAGAAATCGGATAATTCCGAAGAAGTTAGTGACGAAGAAGGTTCTGGTGATGTTCTCCAGGTTGACATTTTTTCATAAATTGTTTAAAAAATTAGAAGTGAATCTTCTAAATATATTATTATTAAATGTTTATGATATAATTTAATAGAAAATAATGATGTGGATTTACTTTTTTTGTACATCAATAATCACTAAAATGTTAAAATGTTAAAATTTTAGAAAAGGCGAGAAGAATGCGAGAGGAAAGCTCGAAGGGGGGAAATGGACCCCCGTCTTGAATTTGCATTTCAATTATTAGTGGACGCAACTGGACTTGATCGTCATGAGGTTATGGATCATGTTTTCGAAGGAGACATGTTGGATGAAATCAATCAGTTATTCCTGCCACACATGAAGGCAACCCTCATGTGGTATTATCAGGAAGTCGATGAGCCGGAAGTTCCTCGCGTGACAGAGATTGTATTACTATTATTAATTATTCCTTATTAATCAATGATCTAAAACGAACCAATCTGCAATTTTTAGACCATGTTAAAAGTTTATATTATATTTTGAAGGTACCAGCTAAAACAACTGCATCCAGGCCTCCAGGAAATACAGCTGCACCAAAAGTTAAAGAAATTAAGGAACCAAAAGACCCCCCGAAAAGAAAATTGTTCCTAACTGATGGTTGGCAAGTTCCTTGCACAGGAATCTGCGTTTACATGTTTCGGTAATATTTGAATGACTGTATCTTTAATTTAATTTTTCACTTTGCTGCATTTTGTGTTATTTAACTTTTAAATTGAAGAAAGTTTTTTTTAATAATTTTAGAATCAACGTGGCGAAACAACTACCAGAAGAAGGTTTCCAAAAAGATTTATATACAGGGGTGATAGATACAAGAAAAGTGGGGGTGATACCATCCATTCAAAGAATTGTGGAATTTGTTTTTATGGATGCACTTGCCCATCCTGGAGGTGAGGATGAGGATGATTGCCCCATGATTAAAAGCCTTCTACTTCCTGGCCTTCGATCCTTTTGTAGTGCCCTAAAAGGTAATCTTATAAGTGTAGAAGTTTATCTCATCCTCTTTGGATTCGAATCTTGACGAATTCTTCAACAATATAAAATTTCAGTGTGTGAGGAGGTTGCTCGCGAAGGTAGCATCTTCGATGATGGAGTATCGATGATGGATGAAGTTCACAATTTCGAGGAAGCAAAAGCCTTCATTGCAAATGCTCAGGCTGCAGCGAAGGTGGAAGAACGAGTAAGAACCTGGACGAAGAGATTAAAAGATTTTATGCTTGAGAGTAAACAAGTTAGAAGAGAAAACGACAGTTCAGGTCCTCAACAAGAATTGGAGTATTGGAAGCGAAGGGGGGCACAATTTAGTCAACTTGTTGGCAGATTGCAGGTTCTGTAAATAGAATTAAGAAGAAAAATTATGGTATTCCAATTAAATTTTTAAAATTCACTCGTCTTTAGGAACATGAAGTTAGAATGTCTCTTTTGTGTCTGCAAGTGATGAGATCAAAGTTGATAAAGGACTGGGTCGATACTGAGGATGAGGTCACTTACTGCTTTAATGAAGCCAAAGATAATGCAAAATTCATCCAAGCTTTGGAGAAATGCTGTCATTGCTTGTATCTTGATGATCCTGTATGTATCACTTCCAAAGAGAAAATGAAATTAGATACAGAGGGTTTAATTGATGTAATGAGATGCTATGACATCCGTAGGTGAAAATGAGAGACTCTTTGGTATCTCTTCTGCAAACAGTGAGGCTGATCTATAGCGTCTCTAGGTACTACAACACTTCAGAAAGAACTAGTTCTTTGATGGTGAAAATCACAAACCAGATGATTGCAGCTTGTAGAGATTATGTGACTAAAAGAGGACGAGAAAATGTTTGGAGCCAGGATAGAAATGTTGCCAGACAGAGACTGAAACATTGTTTGCGATTAAATAAGTAAGATCAAACCTGATTTAGCTATTAGGGATTTAGTTGTTAGGATTAGCTTAAATAAATCTATCGTTTGTAGAGCCTACAGGGAAACCTACAGATTAGTTCGTTGCTCTCCAGCAATTACGGAACAGGAATTTGCTTTTTCCGAAACTCAAGTGTTTGGAAGATTCGATTCCTTCTGTGCAAGGATTAAAAAGATCCTCACAATGTTTGACCTGATTGAAGACTATCAAGGATTGTTTCAAAGAAGAATGGAAGGGTTGTTACTAGGAGAAGGTATGAAGAGACTTTTAAAAAATATAATTAAAATTCTAAACGTTTCATCTAATAAGGTTCATCTAGTCGAAGCAACACTTTATATTTTAAGCTTTGGATGAAGCAATCAATACCTTTGAAGAAGCCAAGAAAATTGCTACCAGCAAGTCATATGACTACTTAGATCCCAGGAACCTAGAGTTTGATAAAGACTATGATATATTTATGACCAAAACTGATGATTTGAAGAAAGACATTGGACAAATTATTGAAAAAAACTATGCTGATGTTTGGGAAACACCGCAAGGTATTCGTTTTTTGACGCGTTTTGAAAATGTAAGTTATATTTTGGAAAATAAGTTATAGGATTAGAATTAGATACTGAGAAGATATTTTGTTCTTAAAGGTTAGTGAGAAAATCCCATTAACGAAGCTGGATGAGAAATATACTTTAGTGGTTCGTTATTGCGACAAGGAAGTAGAGAGGATATTAAAACTCTTCAAAAGACAAAGAGATGATCCACCATTGCCAAGACACTTGCCACCTATTGCAGGAAGACTAGCCTGGGCCAATTCCCTAAAGTAAGACTCAAATTCGAAATCTGTTTATATTTAAAATAGGCTAGAATTCATCAATCTTTGTTCCATTATCCTTAGAGTTCATCTGGATGATCTAGCAAACTCTGTTTCCAACCACCCGGTTTTAAAAACTTTACCAATAACAGCGGACCTAATAAGAAGATACAATCATGCTACGTCTGTTTTATACCAGTACCAAACTGACATTGCTGAAGTTTGGACACATCAGAACTCATGGGTTATTGAAGAATGTCTGAAAAAGTTAGTACCTTCATTCATACAATGATAGAAATTATTCTAACGAAATAAAATTTACTACAGACCACTACTAGCAATTGACCGAGAATCTGGAAAAGTCAAGGTCAACTTAGAAGGTCGTATCTTACTTCTTCTCAGAGAATCTGATTGTCTGGTAAAGCTGAATTTAGAATTACCAGTTGTAGCTTTGACGATTCTTTCCAAAAGGGATCACTTTACACTGATCAATGACTCTCTGCAGTTGTTGATAGAAGAGTTTGTAGCAACTTCCAGAAGAGTCAAACTGGAAGTGAGGCCGCTTTTGCTACCGCATCTTGTTCGTGTTTCTTCTTTATTAGGACCTGGCCTTGACTCTCTGACCTGGACGAAATCTGAGTGGAAGTCATTTTACCAAAATACTCGAGAGCAGATTAAAACTTTTGATGTTCTCATCACTCGAGTCCATGATGTCTATACGAACAGGTATTATCTTGAAGAATACAACTTCTTTAATATTCTTACTGATGATCTAATTCTTCTTAGGATTCTAGCAGTTTTGGCAAGCATGCAGAAGATCACTCTGCATTCTTTGCCAGAGGATCAGCCATGGAGTGTGGAATGCTTTATAGAAAAAATTGAAGAAACTTGTAGAATAACTGCTGAAGATTTGAACCGAAAGAGTAAGATGGTGGAAGAAGCTGTAGAGGAGGTACTGGAACTGGTTAACAATGCAGCTACTACTTTCAAGGACACTCTAGAACCAGAGCAGTGTGACTTGATGAATAAAGAAGGTGAGTCTTGGGTTTACAAAATGTAATTATCATCCTTAAGAAAATTGTTCAAACCAATGCAGAATTAGCTCAAGAAGGCGCCAGTGAAACATCACAGCAACAGCAAGATTGGTCTCTTGTTTGGGCTTGTTTTGATGATCCACATCAGCTTTTATCAACCCCAGGAGGTGGGTTATCAAAGGGAGTGCAAGAAATGGTACGAAATGCAGTCAGTGAAATGAGAAGGTACTATTCAAGAAAAGTTGTTGATGTTTTAATTAAAGTCACCAGAAATTCGCTAGATGCGATTAAAAAGAGATTCACTATTGAAGTAGACTCAGGTAAAACTCCTTTTATCTTCTACTATTCTATATAATAAATATATATCAAATTATAAAATTAGAAATAATCTTGCAGAAAAACCAGGCCAGGCAGTATTTTTGCTTCATGCAACTTTGATGATACCATCAGTGATTGTGAGGCCAAGTCTAGATGAAGTTCAAGAAGCCTTGACATCCACAGGAAAAACTATAGCCGGAGTAGCAAAAGGTGTATCACAGTGGAATGTTGGTGGATCCAAGAACAGTGAAAAGGTAGGATTTTCATGATGAAGCTATTTTTGATAAAGGAAATTGTGATCAGCTAAATAATATTTATATCCAGACCCATTGGGGCAGTCTGCCTTGGACACCCAAGAAGAACTTGATTGACATCGTCGCAAAAGCCAAAGTAGATGCAGAAAAGCATAATCAAGAGAATCCCGAAGATCCAAAAGCCAGGAGAAGAAGACTGTACAAAATATCTTCTGAGGAAAAACCTGCATTTCCGGTTCAACAAAAAAATTTTCATAGCCTGGTGATGGAAAATAAGGAAATTGTAAAAATGTTAGGACTCCTAAGTTCCTGTACCATGGAATTACGTCAAGACCTTGCTGATTTCATGGAACGATGGAAGCCCTACAAGTTCTTGTGGAAAAATGAAAAAAGTGTCCGCGAATTATTGCAGACCTCCTTGACTGATTTTGAAACCATGTTGAGGAAACATGGGGAACTAGAAGATAAACTGGCCACTGAACCAGACATGATGATATTGGGTTCGTCTATAGCAATATCGACGGAGAAATTAAAATATGGTCTGTATACAGACATCAAAGGATCCACTCACAAGATAGGCCAAGCAATAAAAAAGAAATACCGGAGAGAAATGGAGTACGTCTACGCTGTGATAAACGAAATGGAACATAAGTTGGACCGACAAATCCGAGATCTTGATGATGTCCGATTGATAATGGACACCTTGAAGAAGATTCGAGAACAGGAAGTTGATATGGAGTTAAAGATCGAACCTATCGAAGAGGCTTTCAATATAGTAACAAGATATGATGTACCAGTTGATCGAGAATGTCTGGAACAGGTTGATAATCTTAGGTACACGTGGCAACAACTCCAGGCACGAGCCCTTGATAGTCATGTTCTCTTGCTAACTCTTCAACCTCAATTCGAGGAAGAGTTAAGAAACAATTTAGAAAAGTTCAGAATCGATAATGAGGCTTATTGTGAAGAGTACAGACAGTCAGGTCCCATGCAAACTGGTCTAACTCCTAGGGAAGCATCTGATAGACAAATCCTCTTCCAAAATAGGTTTGATGGAATGTGGAGAAAGTTGCAAACCTACCAAAGTGGGGAGGAACTGTTTGGACTGCCAACAACAGATTATCCGGAGTTGTCTCAGATTAGGAAGGAGCTTAATCTTCTACAGAAGTTGTACAAGTTGTATAATGATGTTATCGATAGAGTCAGCAGTTACTATGATATTCCATGGGGTGAGGTAAGATAGTTTCGTAAAGTTTACGTTCCTAAAGTTATTTTCTCAATGTATCTGAAAAGTCCTGTCGCAATTTTTTAATCTTGTAGGTAAACATAGAAGAAATAAACAACGAGCTGATGGAGTTCCAAAATCGGTGTCGAAAGCTTCCAAAGGGGTTAAAAGAATGGCCTGCCTTTTTTGCCTTGAAGAAGACCATTGATGACTTTAATGACATGTGTCCTTTGCTCGAGTTAATGGCAAACAAGGCTATGAAGCCTCGTCACTGGCAGAGAATAGTTGAAGTGACAGGTCACACTTTCGACCTCGAGAGTGAAGGATTTTGTCTGAAAAACATTCTAGAAGCTCCTTTGCTGAAGTTCAAAGAAGACATAGAAGATATTTGTATATCAGCCATGAAAGAGAAGGACATAGAAGCTAAATTGAGACAAGTGGTGAATGAGTGGTCATCTCATGAATTAACATTCATGACTTTTAACAACAGAGGAGAACTGTTACTCAGAGGTGACACAACTGCTGAGACAATAGGTCAATTGGAGGATAGCTTGATGGTTTTGGGATCACTTATGTCCAATCGTTACAATGCACCATTTCGAAAACAGATTCAACAATGGCTTGGCGATTTGTCGAACACAAATGAGATTTTGGAAAGGTGGCTTCTGGTTCAAAACATGTGGGTTTATCTTGAAGCTGTCTTTGTTGGAGGCGATATCGCAAAGCAGTTGCCTAAGGAGGCCAAAAGATTTAGCAAAATTGATAAAAGTTGGCAGAAAATAATGCAGAGGGCTCATGAGACACCAGGAGTTGTTCCTTGTTGTGTTGGTGATGATTTGTTGAAGCAACTTCTTCCTCACTTGCAAGAACAACTAGAACTTTGTCAAAAGTCCCTTAGTGGGTTAGTACTTCTCTTACGTATTTCACATAACCAGCAGTATTGTAATCTGATGTAATCTATGATCTTTCAGATACCTAGAGAAAAAACGAATGATGTTCCCAAGATTCTTCTTTGTCAGTGATCCAGCCTTACTTGAAATTCTAGGCCAAGCTTCGGACTCACACACAATTCAGAACCATCTGCTCTCAATTTTTGACAACACCCGATTTGTCAAGTTCCATGATATCGAGTACAATAAGATGATGGCCATCATCTCTTCCGAAGGGGAAATTATAGTTGTGAGATATCAGTTAAAGATTAATAATTGTAATATACTATTAAAATGATTATTATACTATTCTAATCTTTTCAGCTTGAAAGAGCTGTGAGAGCTGAAGGGTCAGTCGAAACCTGGTTGATGCAACTTTTGCAGACTTCTCAGCAATCGCTACACTCGATTATTAGACAAGCCAACACTATGATTAATGATCAAAATTTTAATATTCTTGTATTTCTGGATAAGATGCCTGCTCAAGTAGGCATCTTAGGGATACAAATGATATGGACAAGAGATGCAGAGCTGGCCTTGATGCAAGCGAGAGCAGACAAAAAAGTCATGGGAGAAACCAACAACAGATTTTTGGAACTGCTGAATACTTTGATTGATCAGACAACTAGAGATCTGACAAAAATTGATAGAACGAAGTTCGAAACACTGATTACGATTCACGTTCATCAGCGTGATATTTTTGACATCTTGGTATGAATTTTTTTAAGCAAATCAGTTTTTAATCATACTAATTCCTAATTTTACAAATATAAATGATTAACCTCCCTTACAGTGCCGAATAAACGTCCGTTCAGTAAATGACTTCGAATGGTTGAAGCAGTGTCGATTCTATTTTAAAGAAGACCTTGACAAGACTGCTATTTATATTACTGATGTTCAATTCGTTTATCAGAATGAGTATCTAGGATGTACTGAGCGATTGGTCATCACGCCATTAACAGACAGGTTTTTTAAAATTCTTCTCTCCTAAAAAATAAAATATTTTCTTTTAGTTATCATTTTTAATCTTCAATAACAGGTGTTATATAACTCTGGCCCAAGCTTTGTCGATGTCAATGGGAGGTTCTCCTTGTGGGCCAGCTGGAACAGGAAAGACTGAAACAGTTAAAGACATGGGAAAGACCTTAGCAAAGTATGTTGTAGTCTTCAATTGTTCTGATCAGATGGATTACAGAGGACTTGGGCGTATTTATAAAGGTCTAGCCCAGAGTGGATCTTGGGGTTGCTTTGATGAATTCAACAGAATAGAGCTTCCAGTTCTCTCGGTAGCTGCTCAACAAGTAGCAGTTGTTCTGGCTGCGAAGAAAGAAAAGAAGAAACAGTTTTTCTTTACTGATGGTGATCAAATTGATATGTGTCCTGAATTGGGTATATTTATCACTATGGTATATCAATTCTCTTCTGTTTTTAAGACTGCTTTCATATTTTAATTTCAATTTTTATAATTCAAACACTATTTCCTTTTTTTGTAGAATCCAGGGTACGCCGGTAGGAAAGAGTTACCTGAAAATTTAAAGATACAGTTTCGAACAGTTGCTATGATGGTACCAGATAGGCAAATTATCATTAGAGTGAAGCTTGCCAGCTGTGGTTTTCTGGAAAACATTACCCTGGCTCGAAAATTCTATACTCTCTATAAGTTGTGTGAAGAACAGTTGACAAAACAAGTCCATTATGATTTTGGACTGAGAAACATACTTTCGGTTCTCAGGACTTTAGGGGCTTCAAAGAGAGTTAACTCGAAAGATTCTGAAAGTACAATAGTCATGAGAGTTCTGAGGGATATGAACCTTTCGAAGCTGATTGGTAATTATTGATGTAGAAATATGATTTGAATAAGAATATGAAATAAAGAAATAGAAAAAATGTTGCTTTGCAGATGAGGACGAGCCACTCTTTATATCTTTGGTAGCTGATCTATTCCCTAATCAAGCGCTGGAGAAAACAGTCTATCCCGAATTGGAAGCAGCGATTGATCATCAAGTTGAAGAAGCTGGTCTTATTTATCATCCACCTTGGGTTCTGAAATTAATTCAGTTATACGAGACACAGAGGGTCAGACATGGAATTATGACTCTAGGTCCAACTGGAGCGGGCAAAACAACTTGTATTCACATTCTTATGAAGGCGTTAACACAGTGTGGAGATTTTCATAGGTACAGTTAGATTGGAAATAATCATACAAAATATATTATTTCAACTCATTTAATTTTGCAGAGAAATGAGGATGAATCCAAAAAGTATAACAGCTTCTCAAATGTTTGGAAGACTCGATGTGGCAACAAATGACTGGACGGATGGGATCTTCTCAGCCTTGTGGAGAAAGACTTTAAAACTGAAACCTGGAGAACATGTTTGGCTGGTCTTGGATGGACCAGTTGATAGTATCTGGATTGAGAACTTGAACTCCGTTTTGGATGACAACAAGACCTTAACTTTAGCCAATGGCGATAGACTATCAATGGCTCCAACTTGTAAAATTATATTTGAGCCTCATAACATCGACAATGCTAGTCCTGCAACTGTATCCCGAAATGGAATGGTCTACATGAGTTCATCAGGTTTGGACTGGAGTCCAGTTGTTACAGCTTGGCTTAGAGGACGGACACCTTTGGAGCAAGAAGTCTTTGAAAAATCTTTTGAAGAATCTTTTATTCAGGTACTAATACCAGAAAACATAATCAATCTAATTCAACTAACCCACTAAATATTCTTCCAAACTTCACATTAATTTTCCAGGTATACACTTGGATAACCCAAAACGTGATCCTGGCTATCCAAGTCTTGGAATCTAACATCGTGAGACAGATATTGTGTCTTCTTGAAGGGTTAGTACCTCCCGAAGTTGAAGTAGAAGAAGAGGAAGATGAAGATGAAATAGAGAGATCTAAACCACAGCCAATGACTCCAGAACACTTGCAACGTTTTTATGTTTTTGCTTTAGTTTGGGGTATTGGTGCACTTCTAGAATCTGCTGACAGACTAAAGTTTGATGAATTCCTACGAGGTCACCTTGAATCTTTAGACCTTCCAAAATCAGAAAAGTACCCGACAGCTACAGTGTTTGACTTCTTGGTGAATGAGAAGGGGAAATGGGACACTTGGAGCAGCTTGGTGACAAATTATGCTTATCCAGATTATGCGACACCAGATTACAGCAGTATCTTGGTTCCCATAGTAGATAATGTCAGAATTCAATATTTAATTGACCTAATTGGTCGGCAGGATAGAGCGGTATTGCTGACTGGTGAGCAGGGTTCAGCGAAAACAGTAATGTTGAAAGCCTACATGAAGAAATCGAACCTAGAAACTACTATGGGTAGATCTTTCAATTTCAGCTCTGCCACTACACCTTATCAATTCCAGAAGACTATTGAAAGCTATGTTGAGAAACGAATGGGTAACACATTTGGTCCTCCAGGTGGTAAGAAGATGCTAGTTTTTATTGATGACATCAACTTGCCACAAATAAATGAATGGGGGGATCAAATCACGAATGAGATTGTAAGGCAGACTATGGATATGAAGGGTTTCTATTCGTTAGAGAAACCAGGAGATTTTACAAGCATAGTTGATGTAACATTTTTGGGTGCAATGGGCCAACCAGGTGGTGGGAGGAATGATATTCCATCTAGGTTGAAAAGGCAGTTCTGCATCTTTAATTGTACATTGCCTAATGATACTTCGATAGATCGAATTTTCAGTGTTTTGGGTGAAGGGCATTATAATTCCAAAAGAGGATTTTCCTTAGAAGTAAGGAATCTCGTGAAGAAGCTGATACCACTAACCAGAGTTTTATGGCAAAAAACTAGAGCAACCTTGTTGCCAACTCCTGCAAAGTTTCATTACGTTTTCAGCTTGAGAGACTTGTCAAGAATTTGGCAAGGAATGGTTGGCACATTGTCGACTGTTATTGAAAAGGAGAGCATCTTAATGTTACTTTGGAAGCATGAGTGCACGAGAGTCTTCAGTGATAGGTTCACTTTAATAGGAGATAAGAATTGGTTTGACAAAGAACTAATTCAAGTTGTTAAAGATAATTTAGGGGAATCTTATGTTGGAATGATTGGTCAGAATCCTACTTTCGTAGACTTTATGAGGTACGTTGTTTTAATCGAGAATTGATAATAATATTCGAATTAATTGTCTATCCTTTCAGAGATGCTCCAGAACCAACGGGAGAGGAAGGAGAAGATGCAGACATGGAACTTCCAAAAGTCTACGAACCAGTTTATGATCACCAGGTGCTAAGAGACAGATTAGAAATGTTCCTCTCCCAATTCAATGAAATGCAAAGAGGGTCAGGCATGGATCTTGTCTTCTTCCCAGATGCTATGCTCCATCTTGTGAAAATTTCAAGAGTGATTCGACATCCTAGAGGAAACGTGATGTTGGTAGGCGTCGGAGGATCTGGAAAACAAAGCTTGACGAAGCTTTCTTCATTCATTGCCGGATATAAGACATTCCAAATTACCCTAACAAGATCGTACAACGTTGCAAATTTCCTAGAAGATCTGAAGTTTCTTTACCGAACTTGTGGTGGACAAGGCAAAGGAACAACATTCATTTTCACAGACTTGGATATAAAAGAGGAAGGATTTTTGGAGTACTTGAACAACATCTTGAGCTCCGGTGTCATTAGCAACCTCTTCACCAGAGATGAACAGGCTGAAATCATTTCTGAACTCACGCCATCCTTAAAACGCGAGAATCCCAAAAGGACTCTGAATAATGAAATTGTCATGGAGCACTTCTTGCAGAGGACCTGCCAGAATCTCCACGTTGTATTTTGCTTTTCCCCAGTAGGAGAGAAATTTAGAAACAGGGCTCAAAGATTTCCAGCCCTTATTTCGGGTTGCACGATAGACTGGTTTCAACCATGGCCTCGTGATGCTTTGATTTTGGTGGCACATCATTTTCTTCACGATTTTGAAATTGCTTGTACAGCTGACGTTAAAGCCCAACTGGTTAATGCTCTTGGTTCAATACAAGATGTTGTTGCCAAAACCTCAACTGAGTATTTCCAAAGATTTCGAAGAGCCACTCATGTAACTCCCAAGTCGTACTTAAACTTCATTGGAGGATACAAAAACATCTATCACTTGAAGCAACACGAGTTGGGAGAAGGAGCTAAAAGAATGGACATTGGATTAGCAAAGTTAGAAGAAGCTTCTATATCGGTGGAATTATTAAAAAGAGACCTGGCAGTCATGGAACAGGAACTTGTACAAGCTTCAGAGAAAGCAGAGTCTGTTTTGTTAGAAGTCACTGAAAGAGCGATGCAAGCTGAGACTTTCAAGAACCAGGTGCAGAAGGTGAAGGAAAAAGCTGAGCAGCTTGTAGCCTGTATAGCAGATGAGAAGGCTATAGCTGAACAGAAACTGGAAGCTGCCAAGCCAGCTTTGGAAGAAGCTGAAGCTGCCCTAAACACTATTAAACCAGCTCACATAGCAACAGTTCGAAAATTGGGTAGACCTCCTCATCTAATCATGCGAATCATGGACTGCGTCCTCATCCTTTTCCAAAGAAAAATTGGTTCAGTAGTGCCAGACCCTACATCACTGTGTCCAAAGCCATCTTGGGCAGAATCCTTGAAGATGATGGCCAGCGCAACGTTTTTGCTGCAACTACAAAACTACCCAAAGGACATTATCAACAACGAAATGGTGGAGTTTCTGCAACCTTATTTTAAAATGGAGGATTACAATATGGAAATGGCAAGACGTGTTTGTGGTGACGTGGCTGGTTTGCTTTCCTGGACAAAAGCCATGGCATTCTTCCACTCAGTAAACAAGGAAGTTCTGCCTCTAAAAGCAAACCTAACACTTCAGGAAGCTAGATTGAAGATAGCTATGGATGATTTAGCAGATGCTGAAAGAGAGTTATCGGAAAGAGAAATGGCTTTGCAGGCTGTTAAGCAACAGTATGATTCAGCAGTTTCAGAAAAGCAAAGATTAACAGAAGCAGCAAACGTTTGTCTTCGGAAAATGACGGCTGCAACTGCTCTGATCAACGGATTGGGTGGGGAGAAAATAAGATGGACTGAACAGAGCAAGGAATTCAAGGTTCAGTTAGGTCGATTAGTAGGAGATGTTCTCTTAGCGACTGGTTTTCTATCGTATTGTGGACCTTATAATCAGCAGTACAGAGCTGGTTTAGTCACTTCATGGATGGAGATCCTCACCACTAGGACAATTCCTTTCACTTTCAACTTGAATATAACAAACATGTTGGTCGACTCAGCAACTGTTTCTGAGTGGACTCTCCAAGGTTTACCAAATGACGAACTATCGGTTCAAAATGCTCTCATAGTAACGAAATCCTCATCTTATCCTTTGCTAGTTGATCCTCAAAATCAAGGAAAGATGTGGGTGAAAAATAAAGAGTCTACTAATGAGCTGCAAATCACTTCACTCAATCACAAATACTTCCGAACTCACTTAGAAGACAGTTTGTCTTTAGGTAGACCTCTTCTAATAGAAGATGTTGCAGAGGAATTAGATCCTGTCATTGACAACGTTCTCGAAAAAAACTTTATCAAATCTGGATCCATCGAAAAGGTCATAGTTGGCGACAAGGAATGCGATGTTATGCCTGGATTTATGCTTTACATCACTACAAAACTCCCAAATCCAGCTTACAGTCCAGAAATATCAGCGAAGACTTCTATTATTGATTTTACTGTGACCATGCAAGGGTTGGAGGATCAGCTACTGGGACGAGTGATACTAATGGAAAAGTCCGATTTGGAAGCTGAAAGAGTAGCCCTATTCGAATCAGTGATGACCAATCAGAGATCCATGAAGGAACTTGAGAGTACTTTACTCCACAGGCTGACTTCATCAGAAGGCTCTCTAGTTGATGACGAAGCCTTGATAAATGTTTTGCAAGAAACCAAATCCACAGCTGAGTCAGTCAACGAAAAACTTCAAGTTTCTGCTTTAACTGAAAAGAAGATCACAGTCGCCAGAGAAGAATTCAGAGCAGTTGCTGCTCGAGGTTCGATCCTATACTTCTTGATCGTTGAAATGAGCAACGTGAATGACATGTACCAGAATTCTTTGAAACAGTTCCTCACCATCTTTGACAATTCAATAACAAAATCCACAAAAAGTTCCATAACCAGTGAACGAATAGACATCATATTGCGTCATTTAACTTATGAAGTTTGGGGATTTACCTTAAGAAGTCTTTATGAAAGACACAAGTCCCTATTTACACTGATGCTTGCAATGAAAATAGACTGTCATCGTGGTATCATTTCTCATTCAGAGTTCATGGCCTTCATTAAAGGTGGAGCTTCTCTGGATCTGAATGCAGTAGCCCCAAAACCCTTTAGATGGATCCTGGACATCACGTGGCTGAATCTTGTAGAGATTAGCAAATTAGACGTCTTTTCCGAAGTGCTAACCAAGATTGAGTTTAGCGAGAAGGAATGGCGACATTGGTACGAGAAGGAAAAACCAGAAGAGGAGGATCTTCCTTGTGGATATCAGAAGAGTTTGGATGTATTCCGGAAACTTTTGATGATTAGATCCTGGAGTCCGGATCGAACTCTTTCTCAAGCTAAGAAATACGTTATAGAATCCTTAGGCAAGGAATATGGTGAGGCAAAAATTCTAGATTTGGAGGCCACATGGCTTGAATCTGAACCACGAACTCCTCTTATTTGTATTTTATCAATCGGATCAGATCCTAGTCCTCAGATCACAATTTTGGCTAAACAAAAAGTAGTTCGTGAGTATAGTAATTGCTCTTAGAGGATTAAATTAATTGAAGAAGAGATTTTATTGTGAAATTTTTTGCAGAGTTGAGATCAGTTTCCATGGGTCAAGGTCAAGAATATCATGCGAGGCGGATGATCAACGATGCGATGAACGAAGGTGGTTGGGTCCTCTTGCAAAATATTCACTTATCGCTTCCCTTCTGTACTGAAGCGATGGATGCTCTCGTCGAAACTGACACCATTCACGAATCCTTCAGGCTTTGGATGACTACTGAAGTTCATCCACAGTTTCCAATTGGATTGTTACAGGTCTTGTATATTAAGAATTGGTGCTATCTTCTGAAGATGATTTTTATCAGCTTGTGTTAATTTCAGATGGCCATCAAGTTTACAAATGAGCCACCACAGGGTATAAGAGCCAGTTTGAAAAGAACTTATCAGGGTGTTACTCAAGATACTCTTGACTATAGTACCCAACCGCAATGGCCTCCTCTACTTTATGCTGTTGCCTTCTTACATACAGTTGTACAAGAAAGAAGAAAGTTTGGTCCACTTGGGTGGAACGTACCTTACGAATTCAACCAAGCAGATTTTGCTGCTTCTGTCCAGTTCATTCAGAATCATTTGGACGACATGGATCCTAAGAAGGGAGTTTCGTGGCCTACTGTCTGCTACATGTTGGGAGAAGTAAGGAATAACAAATCTAAATATTTGAAATTAAGCATTTATATAATTCACACAGTTACCTCATGTCTGTTAAGGTTCAATACGGGGGAAGAGTCACAGACGACTTTGATAAACGTCTCCTAACAACGTTCACTCACGTTTGGTTTTGCGATGTACTACTCCGTCCAGGATTTGAGTTTTACAGAGGCTACAAAGTCCCTCAAACTCGAAATCTCCAGGGCTATGTTGATTACATTAATAATCTCCCAGGGAATGATACGCCGGAGGTTTTTGGGCTGCATCCGAATGCAGATATAACTTATCAGATAAACACAGCAAAAGGTATCTTGGATACAATTCTGAGTGTCCAACCAAAAGAAGGTGGATCTCAAGGAGGTGAAACTAGGGAAAGTATTGTTTATAGACTAGCTGATGATATGTTGGCTAAATTACCGAAACAGTACAATTCGTTTGAAGTCAAAGAGGCTCTTCAGAGAATGGGACCTCTGCTGCCGATGAACATCTTCTTACGGCAGGAAATAGACAGGTATTAAAATAATAAATCATCTTTGACTGAAGAATAATGATCAGCTACTAACTGAACTGTAAATTTCAGGATCATGAAAGTCATCAAAGAGGTGCAATCGACCTTAACGAATCTAAGATTAGCAATTGATGGTACAATAGTGATGAGCCAGAATTTGCGGACCTCTTTAGATGCAATGTACGATGCTAGAATTCCTGACAAATGGTCGAAAATTTCTTGGGAATCAGCAACTTTGGGTTTTTGGTATACAGAGTTGTTGGAAAGGGATTGGCAATTTAGACAATGGTGCAATAATGGAAGACCAACTGCTTTCTGGATGACGGGATTTTTTAATCCTCAAGGATTTTTAACAGCAATGCGTCAGGTTAGCACACATTTTTAATTTTGAAGCTCTTGGTTTTCGGTGAAAAAAATTTGTAAGGTTTTTTAAAAATATTTTTAGGAAGTAACGAGAGCACATAAAGGCTGGGCGTTAGATTCAGTAGTTCTTCAAAACCTCATAACACGGTATAATAAAGAAGAAATTAAAGAACAGCCACAAGAAGGAGTATACGTTCACGGATTATTTCTCGAAGGGGCTTCTTTGGACCGAAAAAGTGGAAAACTTGTCGAAAGTAAACCGAAAGTACTTTACGAACAGATGCCAGTAATTTACATTTATGCGATCAACACAACTGCTGGTAAAGATCCGAAATTGTACGAATGTCCAATCTACAGAAAACCTCAAAGGACAGATCAAAAATACGTAGGGTCGATTGATTTTGAAACGGATCACAATCCGAGGCATTGGACGCTAAGAGGCGTAGCATTGTTATGCGATATTAAATAAAGTCTGTGAATAGCAAAAATAATAGTCTTCATAGATGACTCTTTATTTTGATATTTGATATCTAATAATTGTATAAATGATAAGTAACAGTATGTTTAAGGCCTCATGGTATCTTTTTATAAAAAATATTCGACTGAAATAATATTAATTTATAAAAAAGTTTAAACTCGTACATTAGGCAAACCTTATTTAAAGTATAACCTTATTTATAATGTATATACTAAAGAACCCTATCAATAACCAACCATTATATTTAATAAACAAAAAAACTCATAAACTAATAAACAAATCATAATGGCCCCTAGAATGAAAAAATAAAAGAATTACCAATTTCGAATCATTATAATTGTACACTTTGTAAGCATCGTAATTCTCTGAGATGAGATGCTTCCAGATAAATTATTTAATTGCAGATTAGCCTATAAAGAACTAATGTATCACTTTTCTACACCTTTAACGGTGTTGAATCCAAGCCCTAAGCAAATATTTTTACGCTTTGTAGTGGTCCTCACTTTGCCTCGGCGAAAATAATAAAATAATAAATCTAATTTTAATAAAACGGATTGGATTTTAATGTTAGAACTTGAACCCAACACCCTTAAGGACCAGCCTTAAGGAAAATGAATAATAAATTTTTGCTTCACGATAGCAAAATCAATAAAACTTTTAAATTTTTCTTTATACCGTCCCATTCAGCCAGATATGCTGAATTTGCTTCACCAATTTCCACAATATCAGGATTCGTAGAAATCTGAACTAGCACTAGATATTTTTTTGAATTCAACGATTCCAAACTCCTACTGACGTAGAACATATTGAAAGACTTTAATATGTCAATAAATTTTTGCCTCATATCTTCTACATCTTCTTCTGTGACCTCCTTTCTTGCTGCATTTATACAATCGTTCAAATCTTTTAGATTGCTTAAAAAGCTATCAAGAGTTCCACTATCAGTCAAACTCATCTTTAAATGACTATGATATTTTGCCATTTTGACCCCAAAGTTTATTCTCCTCGAGGGCATTTTGGTAAGAAATGAATATCGATCTATGATCTTATCGTCAGAGGGCGATTGATTTAATCTTTGTTCCAACTCGACATCATATGACTTTCGTAAGTCATCAACGACGTCTTCAATTTTCTCTAACATCTTTCTTGCAGCTTCGTGTTTGGCTTGTTTCTTTGTTGTAGCAACGCCTTCTTCCAAGAATGTGGAGACGATGCATCTGATGGTAAAAATTCTGGCATGAGGGGGACCAATATCGCTGACTTCTTCATATACCGGTAGTTGAATGTTGTTCTCGCTGCATAATGCCTGCACATTAAGAGAATAAATACATAAGTGTAGTTAAAATTTAGTAAAAAGGACAAGAAAATGCGATTTTAAGGAAAATTTCATGCCTTCTTGACTTTATCAAGGAATCATGGTCATTTATTTTAACTAGTGCTAAATTTTGGTTCTTAAAAACAATTTTATTTAATTTATACTGACTGTCAAGGCTCCAACGGAGTTTGAGAATGGCATATTCGGTGCTCTTTTAGGAGAAACTTCCACAGCCGTTAATATCTGCTTTTTTATGGGAGAAGGTTCTGGTGTCGCTGGTAATTGAGGATAATTTCTCACTGCTACGATTTTTTCCAATATTGCTTTTGCAGCCTCGTGCTTGGCATCTTTTTTACAACGACCCTTGCCTATTGCAACTAATCCATCACAAGAAACTTGATAGATAAATGTATTATCATGTGTTCCTCCACCATCGAAAGTCAATTCATAGTTCGGAATTATTTTCCTCTTCATCATCATTTCTTGCAAAATTGAAACTGGCGTTTTATTCATGTTGGAATCTGGAAATATTAAATAAATTAGTATAAATTCTTGGATTTCAGAAAGGGTGATCGAAATACATAGTTGGCAAAAGAAAGAAGAATGATCACATAGTTTTTAAAATATCAAAATAAGCCAATAAGTATACACACTAATTTAATATTTAAATAGTTGTAAAATACGGTACAAAATACTGTAATATGTAAATTAATAGAGATATAAGTTGAATATTTTGATACTCACAATATTAGCACAAATTTTAGTTACAATTATTGACAAACTTTTAATTGAGTTTGGCGTAATTTATTGTTTATGTCTTCCAAAATCATTACATATTGACTATTTCACAGGAAAAAGTTAAAAACAAGCAAAAATTATAGCTAACA
>JAUESI010000003.1:3093171-3134710 GCA_032275145.1 Synergus laeviventris
GAAGTTTAGTAATTTTCTAATCAAGGACCATTGATAGCAGATGTAGAACACTTGTGTTTTCTTTTCGTCTCTGAGCTCGTATTCACTATTCATCTGAAGATGAAAGTAAACTGTTGATATGTGTAACCATACAATAGTAAAAATGTAGCGAAGGTTTTTAGTTTGAAAAATGATCTTTTATCTGGATTTGGAACGAAATTACTTCAAGTCTACAGAAGTTGACTTCAGTTCTGATAATTTCAAGAAATATGTCTACTTTACCTAACGTAAAGTGATTTTTTCTGTGAGGTCCTCATGAGGGTGCCTGTCATCATATTCTGCTGGGAAATTTGTTGTTTAAGATTGTGGATCTTCGCCTCGAATCTGTTGTAGTCCTCCGGTTTGTACTGAACTACAATCGTCACTGTCTGACCAGTTCCCTAAAAATAAAAACATATTTTTAACAATCGTATCATTCCTCTTTTTCAAACATTAGATTTGAATTTTAATTATTTAAAAAATAATCCAAGCCCTAATTCCACAATTGATAACAGTGAAAATTGATAATTTATAACTCCGAATCCCTTTTTTTACTCTCCTATCTTAGATTACATAAATCTCACTTGTTGCTCGCCTACTTGTTGCAGAAAGGTTTTATCTCGATCCGGTTAGGGCGGGTTCTACATTACGTTTAACGTTGACCATCAAGCTTTTATATATTACTCAAACCTCTCGAGCAATTTACAACCTTTCTGCATTTCAGACAGTAAATAAAAGAACATTAATTTATTAATTTATATATTCTATATTTTGTAAGAGTTTCTTTCTCTTATTTTGGAAAAAATTATTTTTATTTTGAATGAGTGAGCATTGAGAAACAATAAATCAATTTTCATGATCTAAATATCTTAGCTTGTTTGACGAACTAATGGCACGTTTTTTTTAGTGAATCGGTTGGCCTGAATCAAGAACAATTATCTTCTTCAGTTACAACCAAATTTCGAAATTTAAAAATTTGTTTGGTTCTAAAGAATCCTTGAAATATTATATATTAATTAAAAATATAACAGATTTATATGTAGATGCTTTGTTTGATGAAAAGGTAGGAAGGTATTCAAATTAGTATAAAAAGAATTTCTGAAGCGTTAAATGAAAGTTGACTCAGGGATGCTTGGAGTGGTTTGGGCCACTTAAAAGGCAGAATAATTAGATTTTCTTAATTTACCTTGAGGGCAGCCGCAGCTTCCTCGTGGGTGGCGGTCCTGAGGTTGACGCCATTGACGCTGAGAATCTGGTCACCACGTCGAAGCTCACCACTGAGATCGGCTGGACCGCCAGCTAGGATGAAGGATATGAAAATTCCCTCTCCATCTTCTCCACCTACGATATTAAATCCCAGCCCGGAAGAGCCCTTATTCAGCACTACGGTCCTCACTTCTCTGTAATCAAACATAATTCGAAAAATTAAAAAACCAAATAAAAAATAAAAAATAAACTCAGCGGATTGGACGAATTTCGAGTCTCGTAGAAATGTCAGAGGAAATCCAAGGACAATCGTTTGAGAATCGTGATATGTTACTTGGACTCTGAATTCAAAATAGAGGTGAGCAGAAAATTAACATCTTAATTAAGGCTTCCATTGAAATTTGAACTATCCCTAGAGTCCTCGTGGACACAACGCTCGAGAACCCTTGACTCACTTCTGTGTAAAATACGTCGTGAATTCGTGCAAGTAAAAAGCCGCGAGCCTCTCCTAGCAACCCCTATTTTCACGGCTTTCACCCTATTTTCGACCACTTGAAAGACGCCCTCATTCCTTCCCCTAAGCCTCGCCTACTTACCCAACAAAAAGTCAGCGATTTTCGACTTGCTTCATTGTCGAAGTTAATAAAAAATTCATTTTATATATATATATATTTTATTTATATCCTCTCAGGATGTCCGACTATTTACATTTCAGTCGGGTTGTTTCCAAAGTAACTAAATTAAATTGGAAAGACAATCCTTGTAAAAAGAAGCAGTGCCTTGGAATTATTAATCAAACAATCAGAATGCATCGCATGAAAGTACTCAGAAACAGGTTGATATGAAGGACTAATAATTGTTCTCTAACGTTTATGGAATATTTATATGCATAGTAACACTAGACACATGATTTCATGCTTAATTGACTACTCAATGTCCGTGACTGGCACTTCCAACTCTTTAACTCCATCCCCTCTCTACCCACTCCCCTCCTAACACTAGTCTTTTCCTTCAAATTACCTCTTATCTGCTTTGCCTTCCAAGCCTATGAATGGTTCTATTTTAAAAAATCGACAAACCCATCAAGCACCGAACATCAGAATTATCCATGAAATGCTGTGATTTATGACTTTCGAGAGAAGCTAGCTCAATTTCAAACGTGAACTGCTTCTGACAATTATAGACTTTCTGTGCAAATAAATCGCTTATTAGCGCAGATTAATTAGAATTCAAATTCCATGGACGAATATATGCTTGATTATTTTATTCTTTGACTAGCATCATCAGTAATTTAGTTTCTTGTTTCTAAGGACAAAATACTTTTTAACGCAAGTTCAAAATATTGAAATTGAACGTTACCCTAATTTCGGTTAGTTGAATATTGTTCAAATATCTACTCATTAGAGCAATTATTTTCAAATTGCAATGCATATTAAAGATAAGATAGATATCTGATAGACATTACTTTTCATCAAATTATGCCATTAAAGAAATGAGATATAAAAGAGCTAAATACCTGAATCATGAAAAATTGTTTTATTTTACTTTGTACACAACCTTGTATATAATTAGGTGTAATCAATAACGCGAGTCCTACTATTATATGTATATACGTGTCACTTTTATGTATCCAGAGAATTTCCGGTAGTTAATATTCGACTGGATGACTACTATCTATTTTTTTAAGACCGTTTAAAATTGACTTTAGAACAAGAAATTTTAATAATATAGAATATGAATTGTAATAAAAAATTTCGTTGGTGTTTCTTGAAATTTGGTTTCCTTGCCCAGTCAGTAGTGGAAGTCCCTCTTGAACTCTTAAAGTTCTTCAACAAAAATAGCAGCGAGGTAATATTAATGAGATCATTTCTGTAATTTTACAATATTATTTTTTATTCAGCTCTACCCCTAAATATTCAAATTGCAAACTCAAAAATAGGTTTTCAATTCGGTAGATTAATCTGAATCAAAATTAAGTCACTGTTCTAACTATTAAAATTCCACTTAATAATCCAGAAAAAATTACTTCTATTTCTAAATACAAAAAACATTAATAAATTTGAAACGCACATTACGTGGCTGCGCGCGAAAGCTGCGTGGCTTAAAAATTTACATGAGGACTACACACCTGCCTTGGTTTCCAATGGATGTGACTACCTTGTCCAATCGAGTAACTCAAATCCTTCAAGTTGGCAACATTCTAACACTAGAACTACTAATTGAATAAACTTTTTATTTAAATTTAAATGACAGGCACAGAATTCGAAGATAGGCCACTATTTTTCGGTCTCATTGAAGATTTAATTTCGACTTTCTAACTCTTGCATTTGTTTATAACTGTATTTTTGCCCATTCATTAGAAAACGGAGCGATAAGAAGAAACGCACGTCCCAACCACGTCGAAGCAACGAAGGGCCTCTAACTATAAGTTCATTCCGACGACGACCTCGGGGGCGTTGCGATGGATTAAAGACTGGTGGTGGCCGCAGCGGCGTCGCCATGCGCGCTTCGACTGAAATCGATAGAAATGAGCAGATTCGTATGTTGGACACCCTGTCGTTACCAAAATTTCCCGCCATCTCATTCCATCGTCCCTTTTATCAAGGGATCATCAACTGAAATTAGGGTGGTTTTTAGTTAGTAACCCTTTTGTCCTGGGATCAATAGGCGCTCGTCCTTGAATTTTAGAACAAAGTAGATTTAGTGAATCTTAAAGGGGATATCAAATAAAAAATATGTATACAAATATATATGGTAAATATATCTACATCAATAAAAGCAAGTTCCTTAAAAATGAAATAATAAATTAATGGTAAAGCTAGTCAACAAAGGTGAATATTGATTGAAGGATCCAATATCTAGTGCCTTACAAAGTGATATTTGATACACCTTTAGTCTTCTACCCTTGATGGCGTTTTATGAGCACCTCCTTTGTCCAACAAATTGAGTCTCGCAAACAATAGCAAAATATAGATCCACTTAACCTTTCTTGCTAATGAAAAGCTAACTCTTTAAAGTTAAACCAAATGTCATTTTCTTAAAGGTTCAATACCTTTAATACATATGTTTTTAACATTTAAAAAAAATTCCTTTTGCTTATCAGCTGAAGTATTCTTCAGGATGAGAGGTAAATATAATTCGCTCGAGTTATTCTTGAAAATACAAAGTACCAATAGGAAGTGAGGAGGAAAAGAGCGAAATGTTTCCCTAAACTCCTAAAGGGATAGAGTTACCTCCCGTGGGAGCATTGGTGTGCGGTTTAACGGGCATGAGATTAGCTGGTGGTTGGTTGATGGAAGAGCCAGGAAAAGACTACTACTGCTGTACTTTAGCGTATGCAAAACGAGCGAGAGTAGATATCCGGATGGTCTACCCTGTTTCGAGTAACGACCGTGAGAGTTTGAGTCAACCAGGTAATTCCATCCGATACTTAAAACTCACTCGAATTTAATTAATAGCTCACAATAGACCATTTAAAAAACAGCTCTTTTCACAGCAATTACAAAAATCCTATTACAAAGCGAAGCAGCTCTCTTGCACAGTAGAGGGGATATTTTGTCTTCAATTCTTGAACTTCGTAGTTCGTACTTGAGGGAAAAAATAAAAAATGATTGAATATGTCCTTCAATAAAAAGAAAATAAAGTGATTAGCGATTATAAAAGTTATGCTAAAGCAAGTAATGATTCATTTTTCTCTAACTAAAAGCAATAGTTGTAAATATAATGGCATACGTGGACCTATAAAATGCAAATTTAATCGCAAACCGTGGTAGCCATCGGTATAGGAGGCAATGTATTTACAGAGTAGAGAGTTTTCGAAACACGTTTCGAGTTTACGGCCTTGGACATCCGGTTCAGTAAGGAACAGATGTTTGGAAACTGCCAACATTGTCATTCACCCCTACCGATGGATTTTCATACATTGGATAAAATTGCAATTGAATTTAATTATTCTAGTGATATGCAAATAGGAGATTATGAAAAATAATAAATATTACAGTTTTTACTGTAAAGAGAATCACATGAGCATTTACATTTGAAGCTTTACTTCCTTGGGTAAAACGACCATAGGCAAGTGCTATTTACTTTTTTACGATGATATTTTTTTTAGTACTTGTGGTTGGCAAGCCTGTAGGAGACTCTTGGCACTGTTATCGATGCTCTATAAGTCCTCGAAGATGGAGGTCGCTGGCATTAAAAACTAGAAAAGTTACGTGCCTATATATCTGTAATATAGAACATAAAACTTGAGAAGATACTTGAGTGTGAGCTTCGATCTCTTGCACGTTTTTCAGTAAAAAAAGGCTTCTGTTATAAAAAGAACGCTCGATAACTACTGATGTAGTCACTTCTATTCTTGCGTTAAGAGGAAATTTAATTGGGAAAGTTATAAAGTATATCTAAATATGTCAAATATATATATATATATATATATATATATATATAAATGTATATTGTATATATATCTAAAATAAAGAAATTAAAGTTTGCGTCTTTGGAAATCGACCAAACACGTGCCATTCTAAGTCTGACTTTTAAAGACCACCATGAAACTTCCGGTGGATTTAATGTTTCCGAAATTAGACAAGATTTCTAATTTAAATTAAAGCAGAGCCTTAAGAGTTCCATTACCTCCTTCGGTTTTTCTATTTTGTATTTAAGACAGAAGCGAAAAAGTACTGTTTCTAATGTCTTAAGATCAGAGAGGGTGAGGAATGAGGATCGTAAGCGCAGCAAGGAAAACTCGGAATTTATGCGCAGATACTTCTTAGCACGAGTAAACAAGAAAAGTAGCAACCTTGGGAAACGATCTCAACGCTGGTATTCCGTTTTCCAAACTTGAAAGCTTCCCTCTAGCCCTTTTCTTCCCTCGTGGTCTTCTTGTAATCCTATTAAAGTCGAAAAACTTTAACTCCGTACTGAGCAACCTCTCAGACTTTTAAATCCTACCATCCTATCCCCCCCCCCCCCTTATAAACCCTTTCGAATTTATTGTAAGTTGGCACGCCTAGTTTGCAAACCGCCTATCATTTCAATCTTCGTGAATGTAATCCAAAATTTAAAAAAAATGTTTTCTGTCTGAGAACCTTTTGACATATTTTGTTGAACACGAGGTTTTTAGATTAAACTTATTCTTCGCAGAAACTAACCGAATGTACTATCAGACGATAAGTGATGTATCAATATATCAGAAATGAGCTAATCGAAGAAATTGATCAACGATTACGCAAAAAAATGTTGTCATTTCTTAAAGAGAACTCCTTAAGTAATGTCAGTGACCTTATTGTACAAATCGACTCGCGACGGTATTTATATGGCTCGCAATTGCGGGGCGGTCTATTCCCGATACTTGAGCGTGACTAAAACATATTTGCAGCCTGACACGAAAGTCATCATGCTTGACATTTCTTTTACTTGCGCCATTTATTTAACAGGGTATTTTCTCCATTTTTCTTTTCGTATTTACATTTATTTGATAGGGTCGTAACTTACGTATCCGGAAGGAACATAAATCAAAATCGTGAGAAGTCACAAGTGGAACATACCTGAAACAAAAACAGAGACAGACACATTAGTTAATTGATCAAAATTGTATTTGAAGAATGTTTACTTCAGTAAGAATAATAAAGCTAATGAAGTGATCAACAAGTGTTGATATATCGGTTGTAAAACTACCAATGATAGATTTTTAATGAACCATTCCCCATGATTTGTGTCCTGGTAGAATCCAATTGGACATTAACATGGTGATTTAGCCATTTCAATTTGTATCAACGATAATTTACGAGTGAAATATAAATTAATGGTTTGCCGACCAACTTTCGCAAGATTCCTCTCGAGCCTAGATCCGATTAGCTCCCATGCAATTTCCATATACTATTCTAACAAAGAGAACCTCATCTGTAGCCATACATGGTGAAAGCATGTCTACTCGGTGCGAACACGTGCGAGCACGTGTGCTCAGAAATTATGGGTTCTAGACTCCCCAAAGCCATATGGTCTCATACAAAATTACACACACTTTTTAAGAGAATTCGAGACAGGAAATTCGTGAAAATGATTTATATTCTATTATAGCAAACAAATTTTTATTCTTCCCAGTTTTGCAATACCCCAGAATCTTACCTCTTAAAAAGTTTGTCTCTTAAGAGCCTGCGTCCCAAAGTAGCAAAGGGACGAATCGGAAAAATCTGTTGCCTATTCCGAGTCATGGCGTGACTTCCGGTGGATCCTAATCTCTTCCCAGGCAGAAGGGATCGGATCATTCTTATGCTCGGAGAAGGTCCATGATTGGTTTTTTGAAATCTTCAAAAGATTATGATCATGGGGTTTGGCTTATTTCCGTAGTATATATTATTAAATAACTATATGCAGACGCCACACTGATATTCCACTTTATTTTTACGTGTTCACTATCTTTTTTTTTATATCCCTCTCTGCATTCCTTTCTATCTTTTCTGCTTCCTCTTTCTTGAATTGCTTCGACTCGGGTGGCTATATTTAGCTCTCCACCATGTAGAACCACATATCCTGGCTGTTTTTATGGGGTCGACACCTCCACAAAATACCTTGGTCTAAGTTCCAATATATCCACTTTACAGCCAATGAATTTTTAATTTTATCGCACATCACACCCTGTGAAAATTTCACGAATTGTTTAATCTATGGGAAACTTTCAATTATAGAATGTACGATTTTCAGATCATTTTTTCGCAGTGGAAAAAATGTTCTGCTTTATGGAAGCTTTCGATTAATTGGACGGAGAGATCTTTTAAAAAATATTGGCTTAGAAATTAGAGAGAATTAGGCACCAGAGCCTGTAATAATAAGCTAGGCGATAATAAAAAAACTGATTGCCCGATCGACCTACTTTGAAGAGTGTAAATATCACGATAGCGAAAAAACTTAACGCCTTTCTATGGCAATAATTAGATTTCTCTGGGCGTGTCGTCCTTCTGACAATGGGAAATATTTAATGGGACTTTTGCCCACTTTTGAGTGCTACAAAGTGTCCACTATCATAATCGCTGAACCATAGAACGCGAATGGTTCAGGCAAAGCATAAAAACATGCAACAGTTTTTACGACCTTACAGGTGAAAGACTATTTCGATTCGCGAATGTAATTCGTGGAAGAAAAGAGGAAGTAATTTTAATGGATGATGACGTAATAAGCAAAAGAAGTAAAGGCGAGTGCAATTATAAATATAATATTGAAATATTGACGTGATGAAATGAAGAAAAATTTCAGTTTTTAATTGGTAATCGTGGGACTAGAAATTTTAAGGAAAGTCTTTATTATTGAAAGGTCATGCAGAACGTCAAGACCTGCTTTTTACATGCAGCCTCTGGTGTAGATTTACTCAAACATAATTTGCAGTCCGCTGATTCGAAAATTCCAATAAAGCTGAGAACATTTCTGATACTCAGAAATGGTAAAAAAAAAACCTTTCAAGTATCAATTTAATTTATTTTTAAGAAGTATTCTCGTTATAATCCTCACGCTAAGTATCTTGTTAAGCATCATTAAGTTTGAAATGCGTTTCTTTCATAATGGTACGCCCAGAGAAATACTTCAGTGAGGTTAAATTATATGCGATTTCAACCTTTCAAGAATTCAGAATTTATAAATTATCTTGCTAAATAATACTGAGAATTGTTTAATAAAGCAGATAGAATTCAATCTCTGCTATTTCGAAATTGCAATCGAAAACATGTGCACTTTCGGTAGAACGATTCGAGAACATAGAATTCACTAATAAATTTAGCAGACAAATTGAAAAACCAAAGCCATTCGCTACAATCTTGTGAAACACGAATCCACGAATGGAATTGGCTCTATTTGTATGAAAATAAAACTACCGATTGCCAATTTGGAAAGTCGAAATAAATTTTAAAAATGTATTTTTTATAAAGTTTGTTCATTCGATTGATTTATTTGGTTGTTTTGTAAACAAGAAGCTCAGCCAATGACTGAGATATTATTAATTTGGTGGCACTGGCACACACTCGATGTATGTTGATTCACCTTGAAATTAAATGGCACAAATCACTTTTATCTAATATGAACCAATTAATAAAATCAAACACTGAGCTATTTATTAAAGAGAGGTCGGAATGACAATCGAGGAAGAAGCAATCAAGGGAAAAGGAAAATAAGGAACGTCCGCGCGGCACGTAAGTCGTTCCTCGAATGACAGACGTTGGTGGACGTTGGTTTCACTAAGAAGTAAGAGGGTCTCTAGACATGACGTTTTTTCGCGGCCTTCTCCCATGCGTCATCGTTTTCGAGCCACCCTACTCCTACGATCTTGACGAAATTTTGTATTTTCAAAAAGTGATACCATCAAAGATAAAGAAATTACTTTTCTTCATTCCACTCAGTAATTCATTATTTTGACTCTAATTAATTAAAAGATCCAATTTTTTAGATAAATAAAGATTCTGTCAATCAAAATCCTGGTTGTGGCAATCACAAATGAGTAGTTGTACCATATTTTACTATTTCTGTAGTTGCCACAACCATAGACGAGACAACAGCAATATTTGAATTACAACCTGCTAACGACCTGACCTCATTACATATTGTCCTCTTTCTTTTATAAGCGTAGTTAATAGTTAACACTCCTATATGTTTCGCCTACAGTCCCAGCTTACATGGCAAATCGTCTCAGAACAGGAAAACCCACGACAAATCCAATTTCTAATCCCCCATTGCAGATCCGACAACACTAATCTTATCTCCACAAAAATAGTAATAATGGAAAAAGACTTCGAATAAGTGAAACGGACACTTAACTTTAATTCGCTAACTTATTCGAAAATTGAATAAATAGTAGTTTTTGGATTCAATTGCTGATAAGCAAATATAGGATAATTTGTGAATTGAAGGTACACCTAACTAAGAAAATGACAGCTGAATTGTATAAAGAGAGGAATTTGTTTATTCATGAGGAATTTTTTTCTGATAAAAGTAGCACTAAGTTATGGTTCGCCGGTAACCGTGAGTCAACTGTTGCGGGACTGTCAATAGCAATCTTCTTCGAGACTTCGAGACCCTGAGAAGCTACTTTCTACCTTCGAGGCGAACCAGCACCCATGCATTCGAACTGTCACCGATATAACGCCCCAATAATAACTAACGACCCACCTAGTATGAATTGAACCTAAATCATCTGAATCTAATCTGTGATCGAGATTCTGAGCATAACTGATCGAATCATATGTTTCCAGTTCAAAAGGTTCTAGGAGAAGTCTCAGTAGATTCACATTATTCAAGGATATTGTCATTATTCTAGAATAGGAGTATATTAAGGATTCTAGGTCGACAATGACCTTACTCCATTTGACAATAAAGAAGTAATTCGTAGTGAGAAAGGTCAGATGGAATGATCTCTAATTTCCTCATGGGATCTGGACAAGAAGGACGTGATTTCGATCCTCGGGAGAGAATGTCGGTGGGATGATAAACCCTGCGTTTATACGTTATACGTGCAACGTGAAAGTACATAGCAATGTTGTGTCTGCAACCGACACGAGAATATGCATTGTGCTGAAGTTAAATCGCCTATCACTAACCATCTAAGATAATCTAAGCAGCCATTTGACTGAAATCTGATTATATCCTCACCAGGAAGATATGCACGACGACGATCGACCAACAGAAGGAAAGTACAGAGGGCAAACAAATTTGAATTAACGTCCACGAGAATCCCAAGGAACCTCACCGACCTAGTGACATCAGGAAAATTCTCACGGTGTAGTTTGCACAAAAGGTTGCCTTTTTCCGATACAAAGCCCAGCCCACGATATTGAACTTCCTCTAACTTTTCTTAACATCACTTGTAATTCATTTTGTATTTTTTCTGGATAAGACACTTCGAGAAATCAATTTCTCTCACGCACCTTTCACATTCAACTGCAAGTTTCACTAAGCAAAGACACAGTTACTCCTTTTTTTTGACATTCGAGCACTTTTAGATTTTTGGCTTTTACTCTGGAATGTCGAATTTTAGGGAAGAGAATGCAACACATGGAAATGGTGGCAGGCATTGACTAGCACCAACTGAAGGAAACAGACTGCAGGGGCCCGAACCTTAGGGGCTATAGCACCCCTCGAACCTGGGGAGTCGTTTTACCGTTAACCATTGTGCTTCGTTTTCCCTCCCTTACTGTTCACCAACTGCGAATCCCCACTGCAGCGCCCTCGCTTTTGCAGGCTTGTAATCGTACTTTCGCCTTTCATGATGCATAAAGAACGCATATACGAGACAAAATCGAGACTTGTTTGAAACGAATCTATGATGTATTCAAAATATTAAGTAGATCAAGAATCCACATTAACAGAAACAATTTTTCTTAGAATTGGTTGGATTCAAAGAGACTTGAATGAAATCAACATTCGTTTTGCAAATATTGTGTTGGAATCAAATTAGCATAATAGGCGCAAAAGACAAAAAAGACTGTGCTTTGATAAACATAAAGGCTAAGGACATAAAGTCGTGTAGGGAGAAGTCGCTGCAGGATGAGCGATTTTTTCAAAAGACAGTTGGCGGAAGCGGAATCCATTTTGCCTCTTCCTGGGGTCAAAAGGGGCCATGAAGTAACCGTTATGACTTAAAGGCTCTGTAGACGATACGTTAACGGCGTGTTTTGCATATCAATGCATTTCATTCTTCATCGACGGCAATCTTTGAAGAAATAGTTTTGAAATGGGATCGATAAACTATTAAAGATGCATTCAAGATTGAAGAAAAAGTAGCTTAAGATGGTAAGATAAAACTCTTAGAGAGGTATAAGACCAACGGTTTTACTACCTCGCAATGAAGGTGTTAAGTGGGTATTACTTAATGTCATTAAGTAGGTGCATTCATACAATATATGTAGATAGAGAAATGTAAGTAGGTACGGGCTTCTGTGCTTGCTGGATTTGCATAAACGAGCAAGGGGAAAGAATGTCGAGTGGAAAAAGAGCTTCGTACTCTGCAAAAGTATTTTCACATACATCATTTGCAAACTATGCTAAATTTCATAAGTGAAATTTATGGTTATAGTTTATTGGCTTGTTTACAAATATTGCTACATTTTCTTAGAATAAAACATGCATGATATATTATCATTTGAATCCTTACCAAAGCTGCGTTAATATGAGCCATAAAGGGAACTTACCTGAAACAAAGAAAAAAAGTAACAGATTAGTAACAATATTAATTGATATAAAATTTTGAAATTTAGGAATTATATTATATATTAAAATTTATAGTAAAGAAAGGTAAGGAATGAGAAAAGTACACGGTATTTCGCAGCGATCACCCATCCACGTAATACCCGCGCCGAAAGCTGCTTAACTTCAACTTAAATTGTTAATTATCCATCTTGTCTTTTTTACCTGTGACCTCATCTTTGCAAAAAATAAATAAACAGCGCTGATCTTCTGCATACTTGAAGATCGTGGATATGCAAATTATCTATTGTAAGCCGTACGTATGCTTCTCCCTCCAGTCGAACCGGTAGCATATTTTTTTACACAAGGAAAAAGGCACTCGTACGAGGCCACGGTCATTCCTACGTTGCCTTGATGGCCGGCTGCTCGAGTACGCAACGAATGCCAGACATTGTAATCCGAAGGTCCCCCCTGTGAAGTCGTACAACTGCCTTTGAAATGCCTGTCACTTCAGTCTAGCGTTCTTCGACCCTACAATAAGAAACTTAAGCGCCACCAAGAAAAAAATATCGAAATCTTCTCTTATTCAATTTCAAAAATGTGAGATTAGTAAACTGAAAAATGTATATATATAAAACCGTCATGAGATTAAAAATTAGTGCTGCAAAAATATGTAACGCTCATACATTATTTTGACCAGAACATTCCAATTTTCGCGATTTTTAGAGGGAAGGATAAAAGGGTTTAGGGTCGTGAAATTAGGAGGTGAAAATGACTCAAATTATCATGTAAATAGTTGGGGTGTGACCATATACAAGATCACACCTCTTAATTTTGAGAGGGACCTCCAATTATCGGATATTATAGGATCATGGTACAGGAGAGAAGGATGTGAGCGCACACACGGTCACACCTCAAGTGTCACGTTTAAAAAATATTATACGGTAAGAGGGTTGGGGTATGGCCATTTTTAAATACCAAACAAAATTGTAGGTAGTGAAACTGATTAGGAGTAACATATAATAAACGGTTGAGGTTAAAAATTAGACATGAAAATATGTAACGGTCACACCCCATTCTTTTGACCAGAACATTCCAATTTTCGCGATTTTCAGCGGGAAGGATAAAAAGGTTTAGGGTCTTAAAATTAGGAGGTGAAAATTAAAATGTCTTAACTTATGTAAATAGTTGGGGTGTGACCATATACAAGATAACACCTCTTAATTTTGAGAGGGACCTCCAATTATCGGATATTATAGGATCATGGTACAGGAGAGAAGGATGTGAGCGCACACACGGTCACACCTCAAGTGTCACGTTTAAAAAATATTATACGGTAAGAGGGTTGGGGTATGGCCATTTTTAAATACCAAACAAAATTGTAGGTAGTGAAACTGATTAGGAGTAACATATAATAAACGGTTGAGGTTAAAAATTAGACATGAAAATATGTAACGGTCACACCCCATTCTTTTGACCAGAACATTCCAATTTTCGCGATTTTTAGCCGGAAGGATAAAAGGGTTTAGGGTCTTAAAATTAGGAGGTGAAAATTAAAATGTCTCAACTTATGTAAATAATTGGGGTGTGACCTCCAATTATCGGATATTATAGGGGTATGGTACAGGGGGGGAAGGATTTGACTTCATTTGAGCACACACAAGGTTACGCCTCAAGCGTGACGTATTTAAAAAAGAATTTATTTTTAAAGTTTTGGGGTATGTCCTTTTTGAGGGATATTAAAATATTTTAGGAAGTGAAACTGATCCGAATCGGCATATAATGGGTTAGGTCACGCCCCTTATTTTTATGGTGTTGCAAAAATTAAAAAATGTAAAGGGGGAGAAGAATGTGCTCACACATACAGTCACACCCAAACTGTCGTATTTTTAAAAAGAGCGTATGCTAAAAAATTTGGGGTATGTCCTTTTTCAGAGGTTGTAAAATATTTTATGAAGTGAAACTGATCAGAATCAGCATATAAAGGGTTGGGTCACACCCCATCCTTTTGACTAGAACACTCCAATTTTCGCGATTCTTAGGGGAAACAATAAAACATATGGAGGGAGAAGGGCTTGAACACACGGTTACACCCCAAATATCGTGTTTAAGAAGATAATGCGGCAAAGAGTTTAGAGTATGACCTTTTTGAAAGGTCATAAAATATTTTGAGGAACTGAAACTGATTCGAATTAGTATATGAAGAGTTATAGTCACACCCCTCAATTTTGATAGAGACCTCCAATCATCTCACACTTAGGGGTATAGCAAATGGGTTCAAGCAGTGACTTTTCTATGGTGTCGCAAAAATTACAAAATGTAAAGGAGAAGAATGTGCTCACACACACAGTCACACCCCAACCGTCGTGTTTTTAAAAAGATCACATGCTAAAAGTTTTGGGGTATGTCCTTTTTCAAAGGTCGTAAAGTATTTTATGAAGTGAAACTGATCCGAATCGGCATGTAAAGGGTTGAAGTCACACCCCTAATTTTGATTAAGACCTCCAATTAACGTATACATTCGTTCGGAAGGCGAAGCTGTCCTAAAGTAAAGGACACGATAGGTGTGGTATGTTTATTTTATAAACGGTCACACCCCCTCCAAATATCAGACTTTCTACCAGCCGGGCTACGGTAAAAATACAGCGCTCTATTTTCTAATGCACGCAAATTAGATAAGTTTAATCTGCGAAAAGTCGATTAATAAAACAGAAACTAATCATCTGGATGTGCTAATAACTGAGTCGCGTGGGCGGATTGGTGCAAGTGACACACGTCGAAGTGGAATTATCGTCGCTCTAGGTCTCTGGGATGAGAAAGAAAGCAATAGCCAGCTACACTTTGGCAGATATATGCTAAAATTCCGGTTTCAGGGTGCATATGCATGAGGCGAGTGATGAGTGCACGTGGGCCAAGCCACAAACTAATAATTAAATTCCTACTCTCGAGGGGAGCGGGCGTATAGTCGTCATCCGATTTCATCCTGCCCGAGGTGCAAGTCTGCAAGTCCTCTGAGAACTTTGAAGATTAACGATTTTCGCGGTGCCACTTGCACTTCCTGTTACTACTTCAGATTTCTCTTCTACAATCTACACTACTGCTTTTCTACCACTTTGTATAATATAACGCCTTTCATTTCTCTTGAAACTTAGAGATTAAATCAAATTTAAAAGAGTAAAAATACTAACTTTGGAAATTAAAATGTTTATACGAACTTTCCAAAATTGTTTGAATAATTGCTTGGGGAATAGAAGTCTGAACATATCTAAAAGTCGATGTATGGTAACTTGTGGAAATATACCATATATATAATATATATATATATATAAATATATTCTATAATGAACTTTGAACCGAATAGTGGATGGAAATAATATCAAAACTCGCAACGATCTACAAAGTTAAATTAAGCAATCAAACTCTGGATAATTACGGAAAAAGCGAAATTTGAAACCGCATGAAATTTGAGCTATTTCAGTTGTGTGCTCATATGAATACAAACATCGAGAGAGAACTAATTTCTCTATACGAACTTTTTAAATTAAATTTTCCGTTTATTTTATCAGATCTAGATTGTTGAAGTAAAAAGAAACTGTTAAATATATGTAATGCAAACATTTCAAATATTTCTATTTCAGAAACCCTGAATTCGACTAGATGTGTGAAATAGTTGCCAAAGAGAAAAAATATCTGTAACACAAATCCATTTGAGGGAAAAAGAGAAATCTGATCGAGTTTAACAGGATTTTAATGAAACCTGTTCGTGTTATGGATATTTAGTTAAGAGGAAGATAAAGCAGTCTTCTTCATTTTCTGAATATAATTTCTAGTATTTACATTTACATCAAAAGAAGACATACAAATCAGTTGTGACAATTTTTTAATAATTGATTTTGTTTGTAAGCGAGCTTGTTTTCCTAAGAATTTTCAAAAGTTGTGAACCATGTGTGTTTCTTCAAACTTTGTTTGGCTGTCCTTCCACTTTCTTTATCCGGAAATAGAAGCGATATGAGAATCATTTTTCTCCTCGGCTTCTCAGTCCAAACACAATTTTAAAAAAAGCAAACTCTCGAATTTAAATTTAACTGGCATTTATCAATTACGTGATATTTTAATAAGGGATTTACGCTTGTTTATGCCTTTATTTCTGATTAGTTTCATGACTCACGCAAAAATTGGGTGTGTCGAACCCTTCATCGATCCTAAATATCATGACAACTAAATTAATGGCCTTGATTGATGGAAATCTTACTTCAAATAAAACATTACCTTCAAGGTATTATCAAAAACGTGACAAAATATAAAAGATTTAATTACTGTCATATGTGTAAATTATCAACAGGATTTCAGATTCAACAATTTCATATTAATATATAATTTATTTATGTATTTATTCCGGACTCGATTGGTCATATTACACTTCCTGTTTTATTCACTCCAAATGAAGTCGTAATTATTTGATACTAAATTGTTAATAGATGCGGTAAAAATTCGCATATTCTGTTTTATATGCTCTACAGTGTTTTATTTTTTGGATAAAATAATTAACTTCTCAAAAAAACGTGGGATATAGAGAGAAATAATATTTATATTGCAAATAGTTATCATGACAATGTTATGAAAGAAATATTTCCTTCATTTACTTTTATTCTTCTATTTGTGGTCTCGCAATAAAATCGACACGATTTTGTGTTGTAGAAGGAATGTAACAAAGAGGAAGATAAGAAATATAAACGAAGGTCTTTTCATTCTACAATAATAATCCTTTATATTTCCCCAAGCTAGAGTAACAGCTTGTCAAAAGCTATATTCTTCTTTCTTTGTACTTCAATCTGTCGCATCTTCGCAACTCCAATCACGATCGGGATTTCTTTCAACCCAACTACTGCCAACTACTTTCAATCAAATATTCTTTTATGTTCATAATTTTTATAAAATCAATCGTAAAACTCAATAATTAGTAAGAATTGAACTTCGGTATCCGTATTTCGAAGGAAAACTTATGCTCTCTATTGAAAAATCTCAAAAACTACTCATCCAAGTGAGATTTAAGACTCAGCAAATGAAACACAAAAGTATTCCTTTTTCTTCTCAAGAATATTAACCCAATCTCTCCTAGAATCTTGCTCTCCTCTTTCCGCGATGTTCATTAAATCTTCGCTCGAGCGGAAAGTTCACTTGAGAAAAACCGCAGCAAATATCGATTCGCGACCGAACTTTTGAGTCATTTATCTTCATATCGAGACGGCTTGTAGCAGTTAAAGTTACGTTTACAATTTTACATCGAACTCGACAATATAATATATCCTATAGATTTTTAGAGCTCTACTTCAACTCTTGAGTTCGCAATATTACACACAATATGAGTTCTCCTATATTACTCTCTAAACTGCTTCAAAACATTTCTCTTCAGATGTCATACAAAATTCCACAAGAGAAGTTTTAATATTTCCACTTTTGAGAAGAGCGCTTTTTAATTAAATTTGCATTTGATTGCTTGACAACTTAGAACTTTTCGAGATAAAAAATTATATGTAGCAAGTGAAGAATAGCAAAATAATTAGAGAAGGAAAATAGTCTAAGGAAAATATTGTTCTGACTAATGCAGACGTAAAATGCATGATCAATAGAGTGCACTTGAATGAGTCACACTTGAAAGGATTGAAAACTTGAAGGGGAGAAGGAGGGCTACGTAGGCAAAGGTGGTTTTAAGAGTTTGTGAAATTTCTTTCTTTATATTATCGTTGCTTCGCGCCACCATTAAAGGCTCATTGAGAATAATGTGTAGGAGTTTGATAAAGATATAAGCTGACCTTATTCCTTCATGTTCAACGGTTAAGGTACCGTAAGGTCACCATAAGTACTGGGTGCCGCCCCTGCCCGTGAGGTTAATTGCGTATGCCACGTGAAGATCGCGGAAAACTATCGCGATAATCTGACCATCACTTAAGAACTCATATCGATCTATTATTTATTGATTCTGCACCGTTATGTCATTTTTTCTAACTCGCCTTACAGATCTGTCCCTATATATCCCCTATTATGACCTCTATTTTCAGACGAGGTCTCTAAAGTACCCTATTGATATATCGGTCTCAAAGTTTGGAATATAGAAATTGAGTCAATAAATTGCGTTTGTATATTTACTTTGAGTAATATTTTGAAAAAAATTCTGAAAGTAAAAAATGAATGTGGAGAATTATTTTCACTTTTTTTGGTGGTCACTACATCCAGACGGATTGAGATATTGTGTTCAAAATGGGAGAGATTAAATAAATAACACTAAAGAACGTTTGTTTATACCAATATGTTAATAATTTAAAAGAAAAGCTTTTCAGGTAATGTCGGTTTGATGCATTTCACATTTTTTTTATTCGCTATGACACAAATTTTTGAATAAATTGTCTAAATAGTCTAGAAAATCAATATAAACAATAAAATGTGCAGATTCGTTATGAATGTTATGAACTTGGTTGGTGGACTTTTTACCGACGTTGAAAGGTTTTTTTTTCTCCGCTAGAAATTCCTAAAAATGCTACAAAAATAATTACAGATTACGTGTTTGCAGATACTTATTTGTTGATTTGTAACGAATGTGCACATTTTATTGTTTATATTGATCTTCTAGACTATTTAGACAATTTAGTCCAAAATTTGTGTCAGTGCGAATAAAAAATTAATATTAACAATATTAACAAACGTTCTTTAGTGTTTTTTATTTAATCTCTCCAATTTTGAACACAGTATGTCAATCCGTGTGGATGTAGTGAACACCAAAAAAAAGTGAAAATAATTCTCCACATTTATTTTTTACTTTCAGAATTTTTTTTCAAAATTATTACTCAAAGTAAATATACAAACGCAATTTATTGCCTCAATTTCTATATTCCAAACTTTGAGACCGATACATCATTGCGTTTGGATATGGTGAACATCAAAAAGAAATTTCCATAACTAACAACTAATTTGGTCACGTGGTCTCCGTAGAGCATACCCTTAAAACTGAAAATATTTGTATTTGATACATGGAATTTTTTTGGAATTATTTTAGAATCCTTACTTTCAAATTGCTTGAAATTACTTAAAATCACTTGAAATCTCTTGAAATATTTAAAATTTCAAGTCCTAAAAATTCCATTAAATCACTTGAAATACGTTAAAATATTTTTAATTCCAAAAAAATATTTTTCAATTCTTTACATTCATATTGAATTGGCCTTAAATTTTGATGAATTTACCTTGAATTTGATTTACCTTGAATCCATCTTTATTTTTTTTCAAAAATCTTTTGAAATATTTAGTTTAAAATCCATTTTTTTTCATTTTGCTCCTCACATTGCAAAAACTATTTAATTTTTATAAAAAAAGGTACCCCATGAGCGAAAAAAAAGTATCCAACCGTACTTTTTTTCTTATAGGGTGCAGACTCGGAACAAACCCAACTCTCTAAATTGAGAGAGGATAAAAAGATGGAGTGTGTTAATTAACAGAGAACATTAGGAGAAATTTGGTCACTAATAGAGAATTGGAGCATAATATTCATGCTTCATTTAACTTGAAGAGTTTAGCAGAAATTTCAGTATTATTACATGTAGAAAATCTACTTTAATCCACACGATATGCGCTAGCAAACCGAAGGAGGATGGGATGAGAGTGTGTAACCACCTATTAGATAGACGCTATAATACCTCGTCTAGCTAATTACAAGAAGGAAGCACGCCGTCATTAGATATGTCGCATGATAATCGCACAACTTGACACACCGGTTTATCTGAACTGCCATCTTGAATTGAATTATGGGCACCATTAACGAGAATACTATCAACAAAGTTGTAAATAATACGATCCAATTCTCTGGAGTATTACACTAGTTTTTCACGTATTCATTATTTTAAAATTATTGTCAAAAATGATTCTGTTAAAGAGCAACATTTGTCCAAATTGAATTCAGGGGGAAAAAAATTTGGACTCCTAATAGACAATTAAACTTTTTCCTAACTCGAAAAGAGAATACTCATTTTTCGTCTGAATTCTCTGGAGCCGGATTAGCACCGACAGTATTTGATCCCCACGACGAAAAGTTTTTCAAAAAGAAATATGACATTCGTTGAAAAGAAAAATACTTGTCTTCCTAAAGATTTTGTGCTCACGTATAACTAGGGGCTCGTCGTTCTTGTTCGTGGCGTGAATTTCGCGTCTTTTGGCCGCAAATCCTATGGGAACCACGAACGGGAGGTTCTAAAACAAACAAACGCAAAGTTTCAAGCTTTTTCTCCTTCTTGAAACTTCGCTTTGATCGAATATAAATTCCAGTATACGGTACGTAAGTACATGTTAGTACTTTAGTCGGGTTAAGAGTGTAACTTACTGGGGTGTGGCTTCACTGAGAAAATTCCGGGGGTTCTCATCGACTTTGCTAACTTTCAAATTAAAATAGATCTCATCAAAGGCTTCGAGAGCTTAGCACACAGAAAATCCCTCGGCAAAACGAATTAAGTATATTTTTCAGCTTTCTCAATTATTGCAAGCGTTTGAGTTTCATTTGAAACTGTTAAGAAATTTATATCTGAGATAATTAATAGTTTTGTTGAATCATGATTAAGTTTGATATGATAATTAAAAGACTATAATTATATTAACCCAGGCAAGCGATACTTGAGGCAATTTAGAACCCAAACATCTGTAATATTTTATTTTTATTTTTACAATTCTAAATTTGTTTAATGGACTGTCTATGTTATATTGCATGCCACTCAAAATTGGTTTGCCATCGTCTGTTCGAGACAAAAAGGACAGTGACTTCTAGCACGTCATCGACTCGTAAGAGAAATGCTTGGCGTTTTTCCACGACGTTGACAGTTGGCACTTTGTCATCCGCGTCACCCCGTAATAATTAAATTTCTTCCTAGCACCCTCCATCTTCAGAATCAAGATGTAGGCTTTAAAATTAAAAGAAAACGTCTTCCTGACAAATGAACAAAATTTTTCAATTTCTTAAACCGACATTTATTTCAATTTCCCCGAAATTAGTGCTCAAATGTCCTTAAAAGACCTACAGAAAAAAAACATTAATTTTCAATATTTATCTTCTCTCAATTTAAATTTCATCACTCTAAAAACACGAGTTCGAAATAATAAAAAATTACAAATCTGAAGACAATCTAAAAATGATTAAAACGAAACCCATCAGCAGATTAAACTTCTACAATCCAACCCTCCCCATTCTATTACAACTGTAAAATACATTTTTTTTCATTTCTTCACTATCTACTCCCGAAAGATTTTGTATTAATTTCCCAAGCGGAAAGAAATGATCCAGTAACGAAGAAACTAATTACACAGAGAGCGAAGCGTCTTAGATAAGATTGGGAATTGGGGTAGGGGGAGGGACTCATGGGAAGTTAGAAAAATAAGTAGCAAACACCTCAAGAGATAAATGGTCAAAGTAATCGAAGTATTAAGCTGGAATCTAGAGTCTAGTCATGGAAAAAGCTCATTTGGTAAAGTGTCGAGAGTCTCGCCTGCGACCTTCTTAAAGTTTAAACAATTAATATTACCCACCTCACCCTAAAATACTCGAGATTGTCGTCCGCCTAGGCGATGCGTCTCTAAGGGTCGTGTTCCTAATTAAAACAATTATAAAGAGCTCCCCGCCTAAAGTTGCTATCTGACTGCACTCCCCCCCCCCTTCCCTATGAAGAAAGCTTTCAATGTAGTTTTTTCCTCCTAGCAATGCTAACAAAAGTTAATTGAATTCGACGTGCTTTTAATGGCGCTTAAGATTGTTAAAAAATGGAAAAACCCCTAATCAAACCGTTTATTAATTTTTTCATTGAATTATCGAAGGGACTCGAAAAGGGCGTTTCTTGAAAGGTTTGGAAAAAGCTTTTGGAGAAAGGGAGTGTGAAAAGAAAGTGGTCAGCTCTATAGAAGAAAATTTTTATCGCTAGTACACTTTACTTCCCTAGCCGCAATTCGATATGGAGTAATAAAACTGCTGGAAAAAAGACTTGAGTTCTGAAAGCGTAAAATCAATGATGGTGTCAACGTGAAACACCGTAATTGGAAAATTGCGACCCTTTCGGATTGATACTTTATTTAGCAGTTTGAAGGGTGATTCTCCGTCGAATTATCACCACCGAGATGCAATCAACATTGACTTTACCCCTTCGTTAGTGATCAGATCCGGAAAACTTGCCGATCTATTTATTGACTCGCACTACTGGATACCAACTTGATTATCATGTCTAAAAAAAAAAACTTCTTTCTCAAAATTATTCTATCCGAAGTTGAAGGTGCAGAGGGGAATGGGTAATTAGAGACTCTGTGAGGGGTGTCTTGGGACTAATTGCAATTCGCCGTTTTCTTTTATGCATTTAGATTATTCTTTTGTAGCTATGCTTTATTGTGAATTCTGAATGCAAAGTGCCAGCACCGGCTGACGAGGTTACGACTTTCGCGTTTTCCTCCACCACCACACCACCTTCTTCGACCTAGTCGACCGGGTATTTGCATGACTGGCGAAAGCAGTCAGACTCACTGGGGATTTCTATTCACGATGCTCCGGGTTGTTTGCTTTGCTTGCAGCAATTCTACCCCTTGCAGGGGGTTTACTTTTGCGTTACTTTTGCTTACTTGTGTTCACCGCAATGGAGTTTATCGAAATATTTCGTTCGACAACAAAAAAGGTTCAGGTGGTACAGAGTAAACTTCACAAAGAAGCACTATCAAACACTGAAAAATCTATAAAGCAAGGCAAACTTTATTCTAAAAAACCTATAAAATGTTTCATTATTCCTGAAACAGAAAAAGGACCCTGCTTCTCAAAAACGCAATTATAGTGAGACTGTTCCAAAGAAAGATTCCTGCAAAGTTGGTGTGAATCCATGTCGAGAGGTGTCGATAGTTTCCTCAAAGTTGGGAAATTTAGTTGGAAAAGGGTGTTTACTCTGTCACTTCTGCCTTTCCTGTCGTATGTCAGCGATATACTTTTACGATAGGAGTAGTTATTATAGAGTCTACATTCAACTTTTGTACCACCATCTCGAGTGAATATTCCTTTTACCTTGTATCGATAATCGATATATGTTTCGCAAGCAATATGCTTCCACGCTTGAATTTTTCCTCTTATCCAATATTGTGTCGTGACAAAGATATCCAAGAAATGAAATACTATCAGTATCTGTAATTATCATTATCTTCCAAAGCAGAAGCAAAAAATGATATCTGAATTGAGAACATTTCTAACGACGGTGGTAAGTCTAGAGACGAATCTTCGAAAGCTGAATCAGCAAAGGTGCAATTATTGTTAACGATGGTTCTCGTAAACGGTATGCACGAAGTTTGTAGTTGCTCTTGTTGCCTAGTCCATAAAATGGATAGTGAGTTCTCGTTAATGCCGAACACCTTGCATCGTTAGTTTCAATAGTGTCCAACCAGATTGTGATTATTGATCAGTAGAGTTTCCCAAACATGAATTACACATTTCTGGGAGTGAATCTAACAAAGTCTAGAAAGGAGATGCAAAACAGCAGCTGGAAATATTTTTTCATTAGATTCATTGGCACATTGCCTACTACCATATGCATTCATGCAATTATGCTAATTCATGCTAATCCATATATTAGTTAGTTGCTTAGTTAGATACATTATAGGAGTAATCGCACTTCCTTGCTCTATTAGAGCGTAAGATGGATACACCCTTTGGTTCTATCTCCACACAGCAGATACCAGAATTTCATATCCGTACAGATGGCATTTATGTAGGAATTAATTACGATCGCAGCGAATTTCATTACTTAGTGAGCCAACTGAATCACTAATGCTAGTATTGTTTTAGCACCTTCAAACATGTTTCGGTTACATGCTGTAATTCCGGTTATGCCTTGGTATCATTAAATTTTATATGTGGTTAAAGTACCCTTACATTGTAGAATTATGGTTAATAGTTTATGGGTTCTCCTTCTAGGTATGTTCGCGGGAATATTTCGAGTACCTCAACATCTACTATAAGTGCTTTGGAAAATTACGTATTATGAGGATATCAAGAATTCATATCAATCGATAAAGCAACATCAGAAGATTAAGATAGCGGCAGGTGATTGAGGAAGGAATACCAGAACATTTAAAGGATGTTCAAACATCCGCCAGACTATTACTGAACGCCTAAGCAAACCGAAAATGCCCAAAAATGCCCAAAAATGAAGAACCTAAACAAACATTCTGAAACAGATTGATAAAACAACACCAGAAGATTAAGATTGGAATTGGACATGTCATTTTGTTAGTCTACAAGCATATTCAATATATACATCGTTATCTTTTTATTCCTAGCATTGCATAGTGGATGGAACAGTCGACAAAGCTTTGATGAACATCTGAAGGAGATATTCGTTGTTTGATAGAAAATGACAATGGATATCCAGGGTATGAGAGGATACTCTCGAGAACAATAGTTAGTAATTCCTTGTGCCTTGTACTATCAATACAGGTATTTACCACTTACTCATACCTAGAACCGAGATATTGAAGACACCCAACCTGAGTCTGTCAGCATCTCCAAGGAGATTTGACACCCATATCATATTTCTCTACAAATAAATACTCTCACCAGACTGCTGAGATGGATTCATCAAGGCATTTTATGGCCTTTGGAAAAGACTATGATGCAGGATATCTGCTTTCCGAATTTCTATATCACAGAATCACTAGCTTATCCAATCTTCTAAATTCTTTCATTATTTAAACTATATTAACTTTTAAAAATTTATAGTTATGAACCAGCCTGACTCAGGAAGATTGTGCTTGATTCTAAAAATGTTTGTAGAACATTCTTAATCAGAATTCTCTTAGAGGAACCATTTACCAAGATCGTAAATTCTACTCGATTTCTTGAACCCTGCTCGACGAACCAAAATGTTAAACGTACTATGAGAAATGTCCAATCATGGAGCCGCTATTTGACCGATAGCCAAGCAGCCGGTGGGGGGTTGATAAAACTGTGGAAAGTGAAAAGGATAAATAATATTTCACAAATACGTGGGGGCCATTCACTGGGGAATTATTGATCCGTGAAACAGGGAATTTGTCAAAGACCGATTTATTCGCTCGGATTTGTTATTGCAGTACCTGAAATGCGATACACAGTACAGTTTGAACCCCTTCTTTCCCATGAGACCCAACTCCAAACCGTAGTATCGATAAATCGATTCCTATGAATAATAAAAGAAGTACATATCAAATTGATAAAGGATGGCGATTTCAATATATAAAATTAAATCGTCAGGAAAATATTTCATTCTAATCTAGTGAACTTTAAAGTTCATGAGCAAGGCCATATAATACAATTCCATTTGATATAAATTAAGATATCCGAAAATAATTCAACAACGTGACTTTCTAGGAAAGAATTGAATGATTTTAAGGTGCATGAGCTGCTTGCAAGAAAAGAAAAGACTGAATTTCAATGTGGAAATCGAATCCAAGGCGAACTAGCAGTTGGGAATTCATCGATTCGCAATAAAACACATAAATCAAGGCACACGTGTTCCTTATCTTCGATAGTATTCTTTTCAAGACCCTTTCTCGTTTTTCGAATCAGAAAGAAATCCCAGCACCTACTGTGTTTATAACATATGAATATTTCGATTTAAGTTATATATTCACATTAGGGCTGTTCAAGAGAAGACTATTTATAAAAGTAGAAATAAACATGACCCTTGATGTTATTGGTTCGAGTTCGTATACAGAAAAAGGCCTTGAAATAGACCTACCATTATAATAACATGAAGATAAGGAATCCCAGGGGCAAGATGTCATTTCAATTTAATGATTTGGATCCGCACGGTGCATCTAGAATTCCACATGCAAAGGTAATGTCTGAACTTATCGTTTATCCATGAAAAAGTAACTCAGATAAACGACTACTGGTCCTGTTGGTAATCGTAAAAGGATCTGAAAGGATCTAAAAAGAGGGATAAAAGCATTCCCCTTGTTTCTGGATCGCAAAGCATCGAAAGGAATATTAGATTAGGAAGATTTTGGTAGCAAAGGCTAAATGCTAATTCAATATTAGGTCAAACTGATAGTCCAGATAGAAACATTTCAGCCGGACCTACGAATCCTCATCTTATTTTATTGAAAAATGAATGAGGATTTGTTCAGTAAGTTGCAGGCTAAAGACAAATATTTCGTCGTATGGATTGTATGAAAACCTAGTTTACTACTTTATCGACACTAAAATCGATAAGAGCATAAGAACATCTTATAGGTTTTTATGTATGTATGGCTGCTTCTTCGCACACGTAGCAGACGCCAGCGTCGCGACGCTATAATCTATGCAAGGTTTTCCTCCAAGTGTCACGTATCAAATGAGAAATCACCAAGAGGTATCTCGATATTCTAAATTGTAATTTCATTCCGTGACTCTCACGTTAACATTTTCTTCGAAAAATGACAATATCAACCTCGAATTTCTTTATCCAAGTATTTTTGAGTTTCGAGAACAATGAAATTTTCAAAATTCAAGATCAAGAATGTTTCAATTAAATTTACTATATTTCATATAAACTGTTTCCAATTTTTTCTTTTCATTATTATAAATAAATCATATATGGTAAATACGATATATAAATCGCACAAAAAATTCCCAACTATGTTAACTTTTTTTTCTGTATGGATGCGAATTTCCCAGACACGTGCTCAAATCGCTTTTTCGCGAATATCCGAACACGTGTAATTGAAGTTTGACGAGATTTCTTACGTGACGGACGACCGATGCCGATAAAGTCTTCTGACGTGGAATAAAATTGAGATGATAAAAATGTGATAAGGATATAAAACATTTATAGAAATTTATTGAGTTTGACGTCATTTTTTAGTATTTTTCTACAGTGAAAGTCATATTACTTTTGTTTACGAATGAGTGGTCCTGAGTTGAAATTTATGTGCACATTTGTAGCTGAATTAGCATGTATGAAGACTAGGTAAGTCAAGCTAGTAGTGGCCTAGTTCAAAACTACACAGCAGTTGCATCCTTGGCAAGTTCCATTTTATCCGAAAATTCCCAAAGTTTTCAATTCTCATATGGCATAATTCTCAAAGATAGCTGGGTCAGGTTAAGGCTAGAAAGGAACAAATACAGTGGAACTAGGACGAGAAAATGAGGTTTTAGAAGGTACATAAATTGGATTCTGGATATTTAATTTAACTCAAAAAATTTCATCCATAAAAATCATAAATCTCCTTCCCTTTCTTTACTTGAAATTTAAGATTAAATCAGCCTTTGAAATTAGGAAGAATAATTATCTTATCTTCCGAATGGAAATACCGATGATGCTATTTTGGACAAGATAATTAAAGTCGTCAATGATTCACTCGTAAACAATGCAATTGGGATCTAGAATCTAAAAATAAAATTCTGAACAGATGGACGATAAAATCATTTTAGAGATTGGAAATTATGCAACTCGCCTAATCTGTAGCCTTGAGTTGATTTGAATTCATTTCAAGATTGCTTTCATAATCACATGAATGTCTTCAAACAAGATGCAAAATATGCAATTTCTCATTGTTTAGAATATTAATTTTCAATTACACGGTCGAATTTTTAATTCTGGGAAACATAATGTTTATTCTACTCTTTCGCAACAAACTTCACACGTAAATGTTCCTTTTGAAAATTACGGTTGATGCATAACGAGGTCTAACAATTTCCACGAAGCTTGGGAATAATTATACAGCTAAAGAACTTCCCCAGTCGGAAATGCAAAAGGAAGTTATTAAGGATTACAGATTTTGTATTTCGATATTGAGCAGGTAAGGACGAAATATGTATTTAAATAAATATTTAACTTTAAATAAACATTTAAATCAAATAAAATTGCTGAACAATGAATTTACGTTTCGAATTAAATTTGAGGAACACATAGCCATATTTGATTGAGTAAATACGCCTCCGAGTTTCATTCACAAAATTAAATCCGAGATTACGACAGCAGATTACTAACCACAATTGATACAGTTGAGAACCTCTTTCTGGTCTCAATGAAATCTCGTCCTCTTCCCCTCTTGACTCATTGATATTATAATCACACGTGAATTAAAATTGATCAAAAAATTCCATCAGCACCAAGTCATGGAGTTTTTTCCCATCACTAACTATTCTATTTGACTCTTTCAATCACACTGACACTTTTTCCACTCACTTTAAAAGTTATCACTTTAGGCAAGATTTAAACTTTTGACTTATTTAATAAACTTCGTAAGGTATTCGAATTTTTATACACATTAGGATTTTATTCCTTCAAATTGGAGTTGATTCCATAGATATTTTAAAAAGATTTACAGCAGTTTTTGTATTTTTGCAACAATTTTAAAGTCACAAATGTCACTATTCACAAAATGATTAGCACTTTCTTTTAAAATAATATTTATAATAATGCGAACAGGTGCGAAGGCGCGGTTTAAAATTCATGTGCGAAGTGGTTGACGCGTGGTGAACGAATCAAGAAAGCATAGAGTAATGATCAAATAGAGCCCTCCACCATCGACATTTCTGAGTCACATCTGACACGGGCTCTGAACGAGTCATATGATTACGAATGCAGCGACTCGTACGGAATACGCATTTATCTTATTGTTAATGTTGCTCAAACAATATCATTTTGAAATCTCATATCTTTTTCCCATGTAAAAAATAAACAACAAAGTATTTAAAAATTCAAGGAGACGAAAAATTATTCGTACTCTGGAATAGTTGATATTTCTTGTTTGAAGAAAATTAATAATTTACTTGGTACTAGCTGATTATAAGAGAATTTTTAACTATGGATTATGGAGTAAGAACTGTTACAATTTTTATTCACTTAGAAGGCAACAATAAAAATTGCTTTCCAAATAATAAATAAGTTCAAAAAATTGTTCTGACTGGACAAATAAGGTGATCGGAAATCGATAAGTCTGACGTCACCTACGAAACGTTATTTGATGAAGAGTAGACATTCTTTCACGTCTTCCGAATCATATGAGGGGATTTCCCCTTCTACTTATATTCACAACCCTGACAGAATCAATTTTCTGGGATAATTATCATGACCTCTTTTTAAACCAGGATAATAGGAAACTCGTGAATTACTAAAGAAATGGTGCAAAAAAAAGAGGATAAGAAGGCAGTAAATAAATCGTCGAAAATAGATTTGGAATCATATGAAAACATTTTTAATTAAAAGGCTCTGAAGTAGAAATTGTCGAACTGTAGAGCGTGAAATTTAACTCCCAACTGAAATGGAGGAAATTCAAGTACTTATAATTTACAAGCTTTGTAATTAACTAAAGTTAAATTGCAAACATTCAAAGGTTGCCAATTTTAAATGAAAGGTCTTATGGTTTACCTGCCTTGCATTAAATACTTCAAAATTGATAAACATGACAATACCAAATGGAATTAGAAGTTCGAAATTAGAAAAAAGGCAATAAAAATGGAACTGCAATAATATAGCCATTCTGTTTTTTAAACCGAACATGCATCAGAGAGACGTAATAATATTACTTAATAATCTTTAACTATTTCTTGTGGCATAATAATAAAGAAACACAAAGAAAAAAGTAATCTATACACATCTTCCTTCTCATCATCGGTAATTACATTTGTATAATCTCCTATCGACTCTATGAATCAGTCACGTAATGAATCATTCAAGTGGCACTTTTCAGAGGCAATATACGCCATTGAAAAAATCGTCAGGTATATTCACGTGGAATAATTTAATTTCTAATTCCTGTTGGATTTCTCAAACCGTTTTGAAAAGAACGTATCAATTGTCTTGAAAATACTTTGAGGTAAAAAAAGAGTTAAAAAGAATGGGGAAAATTAAAGTCAATTCGTAAAAGGGCATTACCATATCTATTGGATCTTTGGCTCGAATGGAGAAACATTTCGTAAATCTAAGAGGAAATTTTCGTTCCAAGTTAGCGGAGAAAATATTTTTCGATAAGAAATTTCTTGTTCAATGGGCTTCCTCGTCATCGTAAAAGAAGATGGCTAGTTTCTAGTGATAAAGCACTAAGAACAACTACTATAGATGTTTACGAGGCCATTTAGAACTGCGAACGAGGCCACCTGAGCTACTGACGTGGGGGAGCATGGAATGCATTTCATGATGTACTTGTGATCACAACGATTACCATAATTTATGCCAAGTTATATATTCACAATGGGGGGCTTTAATATTGCATAAAGATGCTTTATTAGACCACATTTTATAAAAAGATAGGTTTTCGTAGATCCAAATGCACACGCTAGACTTCAACTATGAAGAGCACCTGGAATTTATTCACTTTTCGTTAATAATTGTTATGTAATAACAAAACGGTATTCATTGTTTTTGAACTTTTGAAGTGTAGAGTCTCTCGTAAGTTTCTTTGAAAATTGAATGATTAAAACACTATTCAATATTGATAATGTGAAAATTTTATTTTTATGTGGACAATAATATTTTTTATTTCAAAGTGGTAATAAGAGCAGACTCTTTATAGAACGTCACTTACGTGTAAAAAATTTAAAGACAATCTGACTTACATTTGTATGTGTGATGTCGTGAAGACATTTCTCTCTTTATGACGTCTCAGATTTCTGGAAAGCAACTGCAGGAGTTACGATCACGTCTTTAACGTTTTCTACACTCTGACGTGACGTGGATTAGATGAAAGAGAAGGAAAATAAATCTTTTTCGCTGTGATAAATCTCCTGTATATTTTCATTATATACACTATAAAAAAGGACAATTATCTCCACAATGACAACTTGACTTTCGCAATAATTGTGAAAGCTGACATTATAAGGTCAACAAAATTAGAGAAAAGATGGACAATAGAGAAAATATTTTGAAAAATAGGTTACTCTCTCGTCAGTAGTAAAAAATAAAATGGTGAAGAAAAATCCTCAAAGCTTCAAGGTATAAAATTTAAGCACTCTTTCGAGATAGAAAATTCTACCTCCACGCAGAATAAAACAGACCCAGGGCTATCTGGTTTGAAATAGACTTTTGCGTTATCGCCACTTTGTATTCCTCTATTTTCCCCTTTAAATCAATATCATCCGATTCCTGTTGTCCCGAGAGGTACCCAGTGATAGGGATTAAATCCAGAGTGAAGATTTTTCAATCACTAATAATGTCAACAGGAGGCGGAAGACCCACCAACGACAGGGGAATACGAATGAGACACTTTTTAAAAATTTTTTGGTACCTCTGGCTAAACAAACTCATCAAAAAATAAATCTCGGTTTTAACAGTCTAGAGAGACGCTTTATTAAAAAGTTTATTTAGCCTTTTTATAATAAAGTGACAAATATTATCTTGATGAGAATGTACATAAAATTAATTTAAATAAATTAAATTTTTAAAAAATGAGGAATTCAATGTTGAAAAAGAAGTTTCCCTATAAATTTGAAGGAAACTAACTTCCAACTTTCTAACTATCTAACTATGTATTAAAACTATCGACTGCTGCCATCTGTCCTTTTAATGCTGAACTGTTAGAAATAGTTCTATCTTGACGGATAGAACAGGTTACTCCTAACTATTTGAACATTTCTAAATTAAAGGAGTTGAGATTATTTATAGATACTGAAAACTTTCTGTTAAAACTTATTTTGTTTCCTTAAACATCATCTAAACTTTATAGAAACCAAAGATTTTAGATATGTAAGAAGTTCAGTGAGGATAAAAAAAAGTTTCAGACTCATATTCCTGAATTGAAGAATTTTTACTCAAAATTAGTCGCATCAGCCAGATAAGAAAATTGAATAAATTACTGAATAAAGTCTTAAGGAGCGAATCATAACTTTTAATCTTAATAATCCTAACCCTCCTTAAGTTGCGGATAGCGACTCGAGCAAGTTTAATTGCATCTTAGAATCGACTTTGCATGGCTCTCATTCAGTTTTACGATCATGTCTAATCCTTCATTAAAGACACCGGAATATAACGCCATTGCTATCTAAGTAACGTAGATATCTCATCTCCCTCTCATCATTAAAATTCACTATCGCAAAAAACTTTCTATGAAAGAGACTCTCATTAATTAAAACTGAAAGTACCTTTGGTCACTGAAAAATTGACAATAAAAAAAAGAGTCCTTACTATTGATTTATACAAGCTTAAATATTTACAATTTAAGGAAAATTTTCTTTCGAAACGTGAACAACTCACCAGCTTGGAGTTTCAATGACACTCTTTGCATATTTAGGATTTTGATCTTACCTGAAACATAAAAACAATGCTACATTAATTTTTGTTCGCATTTAAAACATTTTGCACATTAAAAAGCATCAAATTTGATTAATTACAGACTTCGAACTACTTTTTTAAAGTAGACAAGAATGAGTTTTATAATAAATATAGTAGTATAAAAATAGTCTGAAAGTATCCCTAAAATATCTGAATAGTTTACTATGGAAAATATAGATGCCTCAGGCGCGTCTCCCTGTCAAGATTATTTAAGGACTAATGAACGGAATGCAAGTTTCAAAGGAGGATCTCTAATCATAGGATGGTTGTAACAGAATAGTTGATAGTTGCTTGGTCATGAAAGGAATATACTGTCTGCTTTGAAATCAGCGCAAGGAGTTGTGCCTATTGAAGGAGTTGAGCCTATTGAACAGAATCATACAAGAGGAGTTAGAATCGAGAGTGGGGGTTGATATCTCGATTTGCATGTCGAGCTTCCTGCTATCGGGTAGCGCGACGGGGTTGCTAAGCTGATAGGTGCTAAGCTCAGCCTCTGGGAAAGCCGGAAGTGCGAATGGCGAATACCCCATGCTGTCAGCGGCTTTATTGACAGACTGATCGATCCAGCATGCTGGGGGACAAACAGGGCAATCAAGCTACCGAAATGAGCATTTGCATTTTGTCACGACGTTAATTATTCCAGCGAAATGTGACCATCACTTCGGTCTATCAGAAATGACATACTGCCTAAATGGCGCCAAATTTCTCTTCATTCTATAACGAAACACCAATTATCTTTCTTTAAAAATAGAAGAACTTGGTGAAATTAACTTGAATATAGCTTTTGTACAGAAAGGAATTACTTGGATGTCAATTTGTTGTTACGAACAGTTTGAACCGTTATATCGAGAGCAGAAACCATAATCAATGTGTTTAGTCAAAAGTTGAACTTCAAAACCCCAAGATTTAATGGAAAGCGGTGATAAATTCCTCTCGCGTAGTGGAATATCCTTCGACACGGAAGTCACCTAATACTCCACCCACATGTGATTCGAAGGCGGTCCTGACATCCCTCAAATCGAATCAACGAAAGTGAATAAAAAAAAACTCAGAAACCCTCACGTTTCCAGCAAATTTCTGGAATTTTTCTCCCGGAGTAGGTTTTCCAGCATTTTATTTCCTTCATTTTATTCACTATAAAAAAGTGCATCAGTCCTAGATTGAAATCTTTAATGGAATTTGGAAGTTCAATATTCTCGGTCACTCAATATTAATGATCCCAGAGAAACTCTTTGTTCTTCACCATTTGATGAATCCTTTCAAAGTTCTGTAGAGATGAGGAAGTTTCCTGCAATAATAATGGTAGTATTATGGACAAGAAAATTAGGAGGAGGTCTTTGATCAGATTTCCAATTGTGGAGATCCTAAAAAGCAAGATAGTGACAAACAAGAAGTCTATAATGGATTATACGTGTTACATTAAGTATAATGTTAGCGTCAATAGAAGCGGAAGCCTATTGATTTGCATAATGCACATGTCAATGAATATAAATTTAATTCTGAAAACGAGTACACTTGATAAACTAGTATGAATATAATTTTGAATCATTTTATGAAAGACATCACACAGAATTCCTATTCAATTATAGGTATATGAGCCGATTGGTAAAGTTTCGCAAATTCCGGAAGTTCAGAAATTGGAAATTGCGGCTGCCACTTCACATAACCACAGCTATCAATTGTGCTTGCTTTGTAGATTAAATTATAGTCCACCAATCTTTGTACAAAGAATTTTCCTTAAAAATAGTCTGCGACATTAAATGATTATCTTGGGTGCTAGGTAATGTGACACTTATTAGCAAAAGCTAAGTCTGCAGGAGATAAATTAGGGTATATCATGTCAAGAACTAAATTTAAGGGAAATATCTCGGAAAACAGGGAGACCCTCAGTTTATTGTGTGCACTTCCATGATGCTCAAGAACCTTAATAACTTCTCTGTCTCACTATTTGCCTCCTTCCAGTTTCACTTTTACACCCTTTTCTGTCTTACTTCTGCCCTTCTTTCACCTCTCTCGAGGTCTTCAACGAATCTTTCCTGTCAGGAAAAGTTACACTAAACGAAAAGGAAGGAAGCAGAACAAGGTAGAATTAATTACACTGTTCAGTTGGGCAGAATTATGCCAGGGGCTAATAAAATATTACTACGAAGTGAATGGAGTATTTCATTTACACTGCACCAATTCTGAATAAAGTTTCAGTCTTTCTGCAGATTTGATAAAAGTTGCCTAATGACTTGAAAACATTTTTAATAATTAATCAGAAACTTTTAGCATTGTTAAAAATATTGTGTAACGAACTGCTTTTTTCAATTATTATTAATTTTACAATTATTACAATTTTAATTTTATCTCGATCATTTTAATTAAATTCCATATTCATTCAATCTGTGTATAAAATATTTAGAATATCATAAAATTTCGCAATTTGTTCGTTCTTCGTTCGAAACACCTGACCTTGTTCCACACACATTTTTCTCGTCAAGCTGTGTATAAAACTCATTAAAACTTGTTGGAAGAGGCAAAACAGTCCAATGGAATAAAGTTTTACATTTTACTGATAGCCCGCAATTTTGGAGGTGTTTTTTTTTTAAATTCAGAGGGAATTCAATCACAAACTTTCCCTCTTTATATCCACAATTTCGTTGGAAAAATGGAAATAAAATTTGAATAAATATGGGTTTTATGCCTCTGTATGTTTTGATTCAATTATTTTTCAACGAAAGCATCATTTCAACGAACTTTGCTTCAGTAATTTTATGGAATTGAACCAGGAATTTCGACATTACTTATTTTATTCAATAACAGCACTTCTTCACTCAAAATTGCAGTCCACATAAACTGGCTATACATTCATTTATTTTCGTAATTTAAATTGAAGAAAGCAAAATATCGAATTTCTTATTTATATGTAATACAAAATCATTTTGTTTTTCCAGTCTTGCAAAGGACGCTTACCTGTCTTGCAAGTAGATTTGCCATAAATTGACTGAACAAGATAACTAAAGAAGAGAACATCAAAGGCTCGTTTATGGAGAGAGATGCAGGAAAATCGACTTTTATTACAACCCCGTGTCTCAGCCAATCAATAAAGGGTTGGGGATGGGTTAGTTTATGGTTTACTCGCTTACTCGTTTACGTAAGTGAATTGTTCTATGGTCACGTGACGACAAAACCCGAGCCTGACCTTGGCCTGCATCCGAAAGAGACAAAATATATATATATGCATGGACCACGAGTTAACTGCTTGGGGCATGCCAAGAAAGCTCCTTCTTTGTGTGTGCAATGTATATTTAAACTATTTTGCCAGTGTATGTGCATAAACTATGTATTGAACAAAGCTGTTGAGATTTTCACTGAAAAGAATTTTTCGCGGTGTCCTTGATACCATTTTCCCAGCGATTTCAATTCTCCTGGAAATTTCTTTTCTCGAGTTAACCAAGGGGTCAGAAATTAATCGATAGGGAGGTTTTTTGTCTAGAGAGACTGATTTCTGAGATTTCAAACAATTTGAATAAATTTAACAAGATTTTTTAGGTTTCACTCAAGCTTTTATTGGTAAATTTCTTGTAGGGGTTCGGTGTTTTTAGGGAGATTGTCAGACACGGTGGCTATACAATATCGCTGACTCAATATGTGAGGACACTATAGGAAAATGGTAACTGTATACGACAGATTGGTATAGCTGTAGATGGATCTTGGTTTCGCTTTATCCATTTTGTGAAGTTCCTACTTTGCGTAAGACGCTGTCAGCGCAACAGGACACGACTGAGTCAGCAAGATTAGGTTCATGATCAGAAATTTTACTTTTCGTCTCTTTCACGCTCAGTTTAGCTCATCGGGTAAGTGAATAATGAAGAACGGATGCACTTGATCGAATCAACTGAAAAGGATCAATTCTCCACTGGGAAATTTAGTTGATTTAGGCGAACCGTCGTATAGCTATCGAGGGAAGAGAGAGGAAAATATAATCTTCTAAATATTGAGGCACTCGAGACCTTTGTTTTAGATTACAAAATGTAAGAAAAGAGGAAACTAGTGATCCCTTTTCTCACTGAGAGTCAAACGAGAGAAAAGAAACTGGACCACCAAAGTGCTATTTTACCCCGTTAGAATTTATTTCCAATTTCCGCAACAGATCTTCCTCGTTTCCGCTTTCGTTGGCGAAATCCTCCCCTCCAGGAAAAGCCTCATGATTCCAGAAACCACCGTTCTCCATTCTTCTTAAGAAGCTACACTATTGGCCGCTGGAACGAAGATGTCCCTCTTTGTCGTAAAGAACGGACAATGAAAATTTATTTTCTGTGATTGGAGATGCTTCCTCATTTCTTTTTTTCTTTTTTTTTTTTTTTTTTTGAGGAAAAGGTAAAGATAGAAAATTGTGATCTTATTTCGCTGACTAATGTCCAATCCTCTCTGTTACTCGGGCGACAAATTTAATTTCCATCCACTAAAGCCACAGAAAACATAAAGTGCAGGTTTTAAAGTCTTAAATTCAGAAAGAAAGAATGAGAAGTTTCAAGGGTGGTAATAAAAATAAAAGGGGAGGGTGACTCACAAATAGAAAATCCTTCTCATCCAGGAATTCCCACGGATTCAGAACGAGACAATAGCTGCGAATCGTACCCCTGTCTTCTGTCGAGTTGGGAGTAAAAAAATTGCGATGTTTTTATCCGCAGTGCTGACCTGGTGAAAATCTAGTTTACCCTTGTTGAACACAGGGAACATTTTTCAAAAGACTTCCGAAACCCCTGCCCCGTTTTTCATTGTCCTTTGAATGCTATACAAATTCAGGGAGATTTATTCATTAATTTATCATTTTAGCTGTGTTTCTAATTTATTGTATTTAGGAGAAGTCTCCATTTTGAGATAATTAATTAAATTTTTGGTGATTCGCATTACACCAAACTACTTTTCTTTTCCTTCTCTTAATTTTCAACAAAGTTCAATATTCTTTTTGCGAAGAAGGAAAATAAAAAGTACTCTAATGAGGGCATAAATGAAGCAATTACCGAATAGAGAAACTTTCCTGAAGAGGGTAGCACGACACGAAACAAGAAAAGATAATGAGAGCTTTGGGTTCATCGTCGTAACTTTATAAAATTCTTTCCTCATTTTCTCTCTTCTGGTAGATGATAGCGGTCCGGATTTATTCGTAACTAGATACGAGCATGTGATACGATCCAAGTTCCCTGGATCAACGATCTAAAGCTTCCTAAATTGCAGTAGTGTGGTTCTCCCATCGAGTGTTCTGATCGACTCTCTCATCCCCTTCGTGAGGGTACCAGGAAGGGCCGATAGTTAATTATACAGTCGGTCCAACGGCTTGTATGGACGAGTAGAAGAGCCAAGAGAGAGAAGGAGAGTGAGAAATAGGTAGATAGAAAGCGATGGATGCATTGGTGGATAGATGGATGGATGGATGGATGGATGGACCTGAAGAGGAAAGAAGCAGGGAGAGATTTAGGAAGAGCGGATCGCCTATCCGGAATAAAGCGCTGGATTGTGGTGGACATTGTGCAAGCTAATTGCTCATGGATTAAAGACTTATCGAATAGGTTTACAGGCAAAAGGGATCTAACCACTTTATGTGCCTTTCTTGCATTTAAGTGATTTTTTCAAAATAGAGAATCCATAGCAGATCTAAAACCATAATCTTTCTCTCTGAAATTGAAATATTTTTGATATTTTTATAATCGCAAATTCTTCACTTCGAGATATTTTAATTTCTTTTCAAATCCCTTGAAGTCTTTTTAAATTCATGTAAATAAGTAATATCTTCAAAATTCTTTGAAATCCTTTAAATCTTGTGGAAAACTCTTTAACTTTGTTTAACTCTGTTGGTCCAAAAATTCTTAAAAAATCGAAAAGTAGTAAGAGGATGATCCGGAAATAAAGAGAGACGCATATGTTTGCGAGGAAGTATGCGAAAGATCTCCATCGAAGGAAGCAGGATCCTCTTTCTGAGAACAGATTCTGCAATCCTTTCTTGTCTCCTTTTACACGAAGAAACGAATAGCCAAAGAAATTTCACTTTGAAGTTTCGTTGGGGTAAAAGTGTGATGGTCTCAGAGGGATGGGGAACTCGAGAGGTGGATTTCATAAGAGAACTTCTTGGAACTCACCTTGACACATCTTCCTGAGATACGGCGCGAGGCGTCGTAGTACCGTGGAGGGCGAGGGAGGATGCATGACGCGATTCCTGTGAATACGCCAGTGAGTTTTCCAACGCTGAGACAGAGCCATTTTGTTTTCCTGTAAAAATATAAAATTGTGGTTAGATGAGCGAAAATTTCATTCCCCGATGATACAAAAAACTGAAGAGATTTTTCTCATTCCTCTCTAATTATTAGTTTCATTCAAAGAGTTTCACATTTTTAGAAAAAACAATTTTCAATCTACGTCCATCCTCTAACGATTCAAAATTTAAAGAGATTTTCATTTGAAAGAATAAAAAGTCGAGTGCACTTAAAAAATTCCTGGTGCATTGGTCACACTAGAACCTTTTCACAATAAATTCCTTTGATAGCCAATCCTGTTTCATTTCAAAATAAATTTATTTAAACCGAGAGAAATCTGGATCATTTTGAGGCCACCGACCTCTGAACTCTGACCTATGATCCCTTATTTTTTATCCCTGATTTTTGACCCTTATATTTGACTTTGAACCTTTTCGAACTGATTTTTAAAATTTAATGAGGATAATCTCGATTGTCGTGTCCTCTGATTTTAGATAGATTTATTTGTAGAACTGAGGGTTTCATCTCCTTCAATTTTAATTATAATTCCAAAAACCCTCCTTTCGAGAATCTTTTGGCCTTGAATCTCATAATTTAGGAGAGAGACGAATAAAACTTTCCAAGAGCCTGGTGCAAGTGCCCGAACGATTCGTGAGGCACCAAAAGGGGTTGGCCGCGAGCACGAGGGTCGTTTTAAAGGAGCTATTTGAATTCCGTTATGACGTAATGCCAAAAGTTGGTCGCGCTTCCTAGTATGTTCCTGACGTGGTCCAGGGGTGAGGTAAACTTTACGACCTCCGCTTTATAACGCCAATGAATAAATTATATCGATCGACAGTGCAGCGGAGAAATAGAAGGAGTTGGGGGTACCAGGAGCAACGAAAAGCAGAGCTCTAAGATCGAAAATTCATTTTCCTACTTGACTTCGGATCCTGAAGCAAGATCAGCTAAAATTGTGTTTATTTTTTCCTCTTCACACGTTCCTGGCTCATTTGAATTTTACCACCATGGAAAAAATAATGAGGTGTTATCTACACTAAACCAGCCTCCAAGGACCAGAAATAAATTTTATAATAAAATGATAGGATTAGAGATTTAAAAATCTGTTACGATTTTAAAAAACACGAAATATTATTATTAAAATAAGGAGAAATGAAGTATAAAAAACAGGCTTTATATCTTTCTATTGAAATCCTTTAACGAATAGTTTCCAATTGTAGCAGTTTTTTTCTAGCCGATAACTAGTGAAACGTGAAATATTGACATTTCCAGGGCGTTAAGCTTCACGGGGAGTTTTATAATAAATCGCAAAACGACAATTGTTAAAGTTGTAATAAAAACTTTTCTCCTCCCTTCAGCCTTTCACGAGGAGCATCGACCGCTCTATTAAAATTCTCTGGTGAGGAGACCAGACAGCTGGATATCAGTAATGAAAAATAGAGTTGAAAGGAGTAAAAAGTGAAGAAAGAAGGAGAATAAAAATGGAAACAAAACGCTTCTTGAGAGGTTTTGTAGTATTTTCTTCCTTTGTTACTTTTAAATTCTTTTCATTTTGGATTGTTACTAAATTTCATTATTTTTCAATTTGATCAAGTTTAGAATTTAATTTTTAATTCGAATAATTGTTTAATACTTACGAGGCTGTGGTGACAAGGAACGATCCGAGGCTGGTGGAGGTGGAAGTGCTCCTTCCGGTTTTGAAACCAGGAGGACTACTCGATCCTGTGTTGCTTTCAAGGTCGCTACAGCTTCTTCATGCGTTACATTCTCCAGATTTTTATCGCCCTGTTAAAAGAAATGCAAAATCTTTTTGAATAATTATTTCCCTTTTACAATACAAATTAAGTGGGTAAAGAATTTTGTACTTTCAATCTTTTCCTTTATTTGATGAAATTCTTAGCATTTAACATTTTTTAAGGAAAGAGAGCATTGTCATTTATCTCTCCATGTGCAATAAAAGGAATAGAATGTAAGGAGTTTTCTAGCATCAGGAAATTTTTCCAAAATGAAACTAAGTGAAAAATATGTTTGTTTCCCTCATTTTGTTCAAATGGTCAAAATGTCGCTCCACAAGGATATTCCTGCGCGCCCTGTTGGAGAATTTAATTGAAACTTCACAAACTCATTTTCTCTCGTAAAATTCTCTCCGCTCTTGAAACCCGTCAGAGGAAATTAAAGACCCAGAATGTGATTAAGGTCTGCGACTCTTTCATTCACAGAATATATGTTGGGTAAATACAAATATGTGGATAGTCACATTGTCAAAGAAGCTGTGGTTCAATTACCTATGTATTCAACTGGCAATATTTTCAGAAGATATAAATTAAATTTTCAGGAATAATAAATCAATTTAATGTCTTACAGTAGCTATAAGAATCAAACTATAAAATGAGGAAAAGTTTGCGATCACCCAGCCATTGATTTTAACATTTGACGAAGTTTGCATCCTGAAACAGATGGTCTAACATTCAAAGTTAAATCGAGTCTCGATCGAACTTCAAGTACTTCCTTTCTCGATACTCCGTTTTGAGGTCACCTACCTTCAAACATTTACAAGAGACTAAAACTAGATTCTGAACTAAGAAAAGTTCAACTCAACTGACAAGGTATTCAAAAACTTTTACACTT
>JAUESI010000003.1:3151437-3165076 GCA_032275145.1 Synergus laeviventris
AAAATTTTTTATGCTAATCGTAAGTCGCTTTTTCGGAAGTTGAGCCGAAATTAGAATGTGAATTCAATTAATTCAAATGAATAACTTCAGAATGAAAATGAACTAAGCTGATGTGACAGCCAAAATATTTGGAAAGGAAAAAATTGCTTTTCCATTCAATTTCATGCTTTTACTTACATGTCTCGTGTCCCCAGCGAGAAGTGGAGTCTGTGCCTGCAACAATGAGCGGTCCTTCTCGTTAGAAAGACGAAATTTTTCAATATTTATGTAACATTCACATGCTGTCCATATTTTCATGCGAGGTTCTATTTAGAATCTAGAATTCTGGATAGTGTCGAAAACTACAAATGTTCGAAACCACAAAGTCGAAAACGTGTAACGAGATAAATGTAAAATAAAAATTAATATATGGGATGATCAATGAAAACGAGGGACGGAATGAAATTAGAGAAAGGAAGTTTGTAGCATTTGGAAGATGAGATTGAGTCGTAAAATAGTTTCATTGAAGCGAAATTGACATAAATTTTACAGGAAATAAAATCTCTTATTACTTTTACAATATTTATACTTTATTTTCATATGCAAAAGTGTCTTTTCAATTTTTATAAATATTTTGAAAATTCAGCCTCTTTCTCTACCCACGTTGCAACAATGAATTCCGCTGATTTCTTAATAAAACATGTTTTTTTTTAAATTGGTAAATTCTTGGGGAAATACCTGATGTTTTATTATGCTAACCGCGCCAACCAGTCTGTATTATGTTTAAGGCTTTATTATGCTTAACTGTCTTGTGTGAAAATACACCACGTGCTAATATTACGTCTTGCACAAAAATAAGTGACCCTGAGGTATGTAATTTCGAGAATTTCCTTAAAAATCCGGGAATAAAACAAAAGTTTAAAAAGTATAAAATTAATGAATAATGTGAAGTAATTAATAATTAATAATGTAATGTCAATTTTATTTTATAATTGATTAAACTTGATGAATTTCCTTATTTTTGTGATCAATCCCTCTTCCAAGGAACCTTCCCTCTATTTGACTTGAAATCCTAATTGTAATTTATTGAAATTCCGATCAATTCGTTTTTATTAAGACCTTTATAAAATCCCTCTCCTCTTCCGAAATTGCTCTTACTTGATACGATATAATTTATAAGCCAGGACTTTCGGTGCTGAATTTATTTATCGAGAACTATCCCGAAGATTTAAAATTAGAGTTTTTTTTTCTAATTGAGAGATGAGCGGTATAAAATAATTTGCCACTAAATCATATCTATCTCCGTATAGCCATTAAAGCGTTTTATGGATGGCAAATGAAAGAAGGAAAGAATTACATTGGAAAAGTGATTTATGGGTACATAAATCATTATTTGGATGCAGCTCCCGCGATGAAATATACATATATAGCAATAAACCTTTATTTACTGAAATTAAGACTTTTTTCAACCTGGATTCGCTCTTTGACGTTAAACCTACAAAGTTCTTTAATTGGAAATCCAGATTACATAAAGGAACTTCCCAGATAGAATTTGATCGCCAATTATGATAAAATATTTGAATAAAATTACATACTTTTCGATTAAATCAAAGAATTTTTTTACTTGGTTTAAGGAACAAAAAATGGGGGAATTTGTCACCTTTGTAGGGTATCGATAAACCAGAGGATATGATATAAAATATTTGAATAAATTTTCTAAGGAAATCGATATTCCATAAATGTGTAAATGTAGCCGAATTCGAATCATTCACGATCTTAAGCAGAGATATAATCTAATTTGACCTGGATGAACATATCTTGGTTCAGTCCAGCTTCCTTCTTATCGTGAAATGTATTAACGATTTTGCAAATGCTCCTCCATCTTCTTCTCACTCTCCTCTTTAACAAGCTGCTTCGCACGTTTGCAAATCCATTAAAGCCTCGAGCTGAGAATTTTAATGTTCCCTTTACCAACGATACTCGGTACCAATCTTAGAGATTACAAATTTACAAAGCCGATGTAGTGGTTTTCCATTCCTAAGATTATATACCGTTTTAAGCTAATGTATAAGTTTAACAAATTGAAGCTTAACTGAAGTATATTTGTAGAAAATTGGAAAATGAAAAATAAAATCAGTGAAATCTATCAAAGTCAGTGAATTCATTTGAATTTCCTTGAAATCTCCTGAGTCAAATAGTTGTACACCCGCTTGATTTTAATAAATCAATCTAACGAATTGCAGAAGCAGAAAAACGTTCGAACCAAAGAAAAATTTCTTTTAATGAAACAATGAAACTCATGATTATTTTCCAAAAAAGGCAGAGACCTTAGTAATCAAGAGAAAAATAGAAAAAAGATGATTAGGTTCTTCAAAGCCGGTAACGTGACTCTCAGAGTGGGAAAATACATTAAAGCTGCTTTTTCTCAACTTGAGACCCTCGGTTGCAACCAGCTTGATGAGATTAGTATCACTTAAGCATTTCTAGAATTTCCACTAAGCATTGTTCAAATTATATTATACTGCTCTCTAAATATAACGATAAAATATTTTCAATAATGGGAAAGTTATAGTAAATTACATAAGAACCGTTGATGATATTTTAATTTTCTATTTTCTTCGTCGTAGAGTGAGTTGAAGGTCAGCAGTAAAAATTATTTTTTGGGAAACAGTTATGTAGCCACTGCAATTAAAAAAGCACAGCTAATTGAATTTTATATTCCATCGCCTGCGAATCTGCGTGACGCCTCGAGGACGCCGGGCGTCGTTGGTCCCTTATAATTAATTACCATTCAACTCGGCGTCCGTCGCAAAGAGAACGATGCAAAAGGAGTTAGTCGCCCGTTCAGGAAAAGTTTCCTGAGCTCCAAACGCTTGGATGCAGCCTCCCTTTTATTCTACTCTCTTCAAGAAAAGAAAAAAAGGAAGAAAAAATTATCGTAATTTCCCCTTCTTTGTAAGCCCGACGCGTCGGTCCACTCCAGAATGCAAGGGAGGGTCTCGAAATGGGAAGCTCTTTCGATAAAACAGATCGTAAAAAATGCACCCGTTAATGGAAGCGATTCGATCCTCAGAGCTGCTTCCGTGAAACGAGTTAACGTCTCGATGCGCCATAATAATTGGCACAATCGCCGTAAATAAAATGAGCGTTTGTTACAATTCTGCTAATTTTTCTGGAACTTTACGCTTTTTTTTAATGAAAACTCTCCGGAACAAATAATATGATTGAAATTTGCTTACTAATTAAATTCTTTGATTCAATATTGAATATTGAATTCAAATACAGGAATTGCAAACTAACATAAAAAACGTCCTGAGTTGAAAAAATAAGATTCTATTCAGTGGGTGGGAAAACAGGAAATAAATGTGTGCACCAGTGTGTGCATGATGCAGAATGAAAATGTCTGGAAAAATTTCCCATGGGTCGTAGAAACGAGCTGTACTCTATATACAGTATACACGCATCCGCTACATTATAATTTGTTGTAAATGAGTCACCCACTATTTCCTCGTCAATCTGAGTCCTTGAAATCTTAGAATATGTGACATCAAAAGACAGCGAGTAAACAGTTAATAATTACATAAGTTATAAGAAACTGGAAACGAGTGGAAGAATTAATTCATGCTTCTAATGTCTTTATCTTAACTTATAGTTTCCCAGAGAAACAAGCATAACTTCTGGAAAGAGATATCTTTCCGAGCATTCGGTTTGAAACGCAGATTCAACTAAAATTTTAGAACTACGCTTTACTTAGCACAGCTTTTCCGGCTTCGCGAGTTGAAGAAGAGGCACCTTCACTGATAAAATATGAATCGTATCCTCATCCCTTTGGCAGTTTCCACCCCAAATTCAACGATCGTACGTAGGCAAATCCCAGCTGTGGATGTGAAAAATGTCGGGCAATAATTCTCTCCCATGGCTGGCTATATCTCTTTTTTTTTTTTTTTGAGGAATGAGTGCCGATCCGCAGGTGTACGAATCTCCTCCAGAGGAGAGAAGAAGGGCGTAATGGACGGAGCGAAGGATTACAAGGTTAGCGCTACTCGAACCAGCATCCGCGAGAGAAAATGACACATGATGGACGTTCAGATTTAGCAGGAACAAAAAGCAAAAAATATAGAGAACAAAAAAAAAATTCGCGAATACCTCTTTTATAGAGAAGCCTCTCGTCGTCCGTGGAAAATTTAATTACTTGGTGTTAGTTTTCCGACCGCATAGCGTCCGACGCGGAAAAATGGTTTCTCTCCTTTTTCTCCGTACCACCGTGTCTACACACAGACCCTTTTGCGCTGGTCCAGTCCCTCGAGGCTTTCATCTTCTAAATCAGATCAAAAGCGTACATGACGGGTTGCAACGTGAGCGATCGTAAAAATCCCACAATTTCGCAATAATGGTAATTAATTTATCAACCGAGCTTCGGTTCATGTTGGAAAAGTGATTAGAATTGGTAAACAACGCAGAAACACTGACACTTTCTAGGATCAAAGTTTTTCAGCACGGTTTTTTTATTATTTAGTTCTTCGATTTACAATCCCTCACAAATGTTGAACAAAATTTTTTTTTTTCTAGATCCGCCCCTATCTACAATAGAACTGCGTTTTTGTGTCAAACGGAGTTCGTACGTGCTTTATCGGTAATATAAACGCGGCCGTGACTATTATTTATGCACGCTATTTTCACTGCCTTATGTACCGGAGAATTTTACGACTGCATCACAGGGACACCTGCGGGTGCAAGGTTTCTCGCAGTTTAGATAAGAGAACAAGATAGAGCGATAATAAACTAAGTTTCAAGCAGGTAAATATTTCCCTCATTTGAACATATCAGGCTTGATATTTCCCATGGGAAGAATTAGGGTACATTGGGTACCTTTTCGTCAAATTAATGCCTTCCTCGACAGACTTGTCAAACTTTGATCCTCGAAAGCCATTATTTCTCTCAGTAAGGAAAATTTGACGTCCGCTCATGACTTCACCGATGCTTGAAAACGGTCCCTGTTGTAAAGGGATTTAATTCTGAAATGGCAGAACTGAACCTGTCGAGGTGTCAAGTCGACGATGAAGTTACGAGGGAGCGGTTCGTGAATACGACGGTGGTGTGCTCGAATTTAAGGGGATGACGGTAATTTCGCTGCTGTTGATGTCAAAGTTGTACGCGTGGTGTGAAGAGTAGCGTTTAACGACTTGAAGAGAATGAGAGCAAAAATCAAGAAAATGAGGCTTTGTTGTGAGTGGCTGCTGAAGGGAAATTTTCCAACGAGAGTTGCAAAAGTAGAAACTAGCCTTTTCCATTGGAGGAAAAGTCCTAAAGTAACTGTGCAACGTCCAGTAAAATACGCTCGCAAATACAAACGGACGTCCATTTGTCTGATGTCGTTCGACCACTCGCTAGGACGCAATGCTCGTTTTCCCTCGCCCTCTTTCCGCGAAAACAAATAGGTGCCTTCGCTATTTCTCAGCCGATCCAATTTACAGAAAATGGCACCCCAACTCAGGACTAGGGTCGATTCATTCGTCGGGATTTGCCTGCCGCCAGTGGGAATTTCAAGCTCAGTCATTTTCTGAAAGGTTCATCCAACTAAGTCTCAAGTCATTCAAAACTTTGTAGAGATCTTCAGATCTAGGTAGCTACTTTGCAAGCCTATTTTTCATAGTTTGTCTGGAAAAAGTAACATTCTCTGGTAAAGAATATTCATCGAAAATTTCCGGAAAACCACTCAATAATGACTTTCCTTTTTTCTAAGCTTTGTTTTTCATATTTTAACCGTCACTCAGGACCGGGAGATTGTAAAGCCGTGCCTGAGTAGATACTAAATCATCGAGTATCCCGCGACAGTGAAACGATGTAAGAGAACTCCTTCAACGACACTGCGAAACTGATTCAGTGCCGAAGTCTCAAGTCAGCGCGAGAAGAGGCTATCCATCACTCGGAGGCGTCTTGTCGAGCTTAGTATCGATAAGTAAAGGTCGAAGAAGCGCGTTCCTTCAGAAAGTCCTCCAATGAGATTCCGCCGTCCATCAGGGATCAAGTCCCTCTCATTTTTTTAAAAGATCCTTCACAACTCGGAAAATCTTCCATCTATTTTTTTTCCAGAAATCCAATAATCCAAATTGACATTCAAGTCAATGTTCGAGTTATCGACAGCTTTAGGCGGACTCCGGATTTCAAATGCAATAAAAGTACATTAAAACCGGTGGAATAACGAAAACCCCCACATTTATCTTAGAATTTTTCTTTTCAGTATTTCCCTGGCATTGTACATTGTTTATGGATCTCTTGATTTACGGAAACGGGACTCCATTTCGAAAAAGGCAGAAGCGGTCTGCAAAGTAGAAGACGAATACTCTCTAAAGCTTTTGTTTTTCTTTGCGTAACAGTTCTTTAAACGGTCTGATTTCACGGCGATTCTCTCAGGCCGTACATTTCCCAGGCACGTTTTGCCCAGGGAGTCGGTAAAAAAAGTCACTTTACGTTAAGGTAAGGTCTCGGAGGGAGTGCACCAATTTATCGGGTTTCTCAAAACGCTACGTCACTGTTACGCCGTCGTTTCACAGTATCACATTTTACGAACAGAGTTCTTGAATGGTAAGGAGATTTCAGACTGTTAGCTTGTTGAATCTAGCAAAGAATTTGCATCTACCAGCGAGATGTATGATTGACAAGAAATAATAATTCACTTGTCCCTACGATGTAAATAAGTATTTGTAATTAAGGTCGGTTCAATCTGCTTTAAGGAAGCTCGTTCCCAAGCCATTGTCAACGTAACTAGCTCGGCGTAACCGTGCAATTAATTAAGACAATTGCTTCCTACTGCGCCTCCATGAGAACATTTTCAAACCTTGTTATTAAATCTTGCTATTTCTGGACAGTCTCCTGCTCATATAAAGTTCCATTGATTTTTGTTTAGAGTGAACTTCCAAAATTTCTACAGATCGAAGTTATTTAGACTGGTGTTCATTAATGTCTTTCATTGTTAATTTAGCACTGCGGAACCAAAGTTCACGAGGGAAGGCATTAATGAGGAGAAGTTTACCCTTCGGAGTTTCCAAATGGTATTGGAAACACACCAGTTGTTAGGTTAAGGGAAGGATGAACTATTTCGAGGGTAGTAGGTCGAGTCTAAATTAGGACCAGAGGAAATCACGGGTGACCTTTCTCCCAATCAATTAGTGAAGAATTAGCTTCCTTCTGCTTTGGAAATGGTCCGTCACCCCTCGAAGGATCCTATGTGAACTCTCTGGTAACGTAAATAATTCGCTTTACAGTCCAATCAATCACACGTTGGAATTACATTAACCTCCATGACCCTAAAATCTCTTTTATTTAATCCACCCTAGACTATTTTTTTTACAACTGTTTGCACGCATCTTGTTCGCATCAATGTCGATCATTGTTTCTTCATCGTCGGTTTCCACTGGAGCATGCTATTCTTTCGGGACAGGAGATTTCAGTCACGCATTTTACCGAATGGGTCGACACTGTAAGTTTAACAATAGGGGAATTGAGTCCAGAGACAAACTCGTTGCGAGTAAGCCTCTACGTCTGTTTGTCAAGTCCACAACAATCCCTCGTTAAACGAGTTCTCGAGTTGAAGCCTTTAAATCCTAGCTCTTGTCACGTTCTAGGGAAACTTGTTTACTGGTCTGTTACAATTTACTTCACCGGAAACCTGATAAGGAATTGTCCTATATGTCAATCGGATGGGGCAGATGAATATTTTGCGAGATTGATTACACCAAAATTGATGTTTCGAACGCGTGTCTTTACGTGAAGATGAGGATTTTCAATTTTCATAAGCGCAGATTGCACGTAATTAAAAGCTATTACATACTTGTTTAATCTAAAATCGATAAAGTTAATGCAAGCCAGGACCGTTAAGTTGGCAGAAGTCCTTAATTGTGGCCTGGAGGTTTATCTCTCGGTGTAGGGATGAATACGAAACTACAGAGTGGCGGTAGTCTAACGTGAAATGTATGACCTGCAGCCTACCGTGAAACACTCCACTCAATGGCATTTGGTTTTGGTCGTGAGGAGGTTAGGTGAGGCATGCAAGTTACACGATTCAACATTCAGCTCACGGTTCGCTGAGGTTTGTGGGCTACCAAGCCTGCTCCTTCCAACCCTTTTAAGCAGTAACCAAGGTGTATAAAAGGAAAAGTCCAAGGGACATTTTGCCTCCTATATTATTCTCGATTCAACGAACGGGGCCAGAATCCTCGTCAGGATCTAAGGGTGTAGAATTTCAAGAATCTTTCAAGGTCTCGTGAAACATTGCAATGTTTCAAATATGGCGGCGGGAAAATTCATACCTTGCACTGAAGGCCTTCCTTCCATCATTTTTAAGTATTTATAGAAACAATTCAACACTTTTCTTGAGCACATTCACAAAATAATATTCCAAAACAAGTTTAAATTGGCTTACAACCCTACCAACATCTCAAACATAAAAGCGAAAATGAAGAATATATTTGGGCTGCTTGAACTTTATCTTCTGCTCCTGTTTTAACAACTTTTCAGAAGCTTCCTTTAGTAACTTAGACAACAGACCTTTAATCGAAAACAGAGCTAGGGATATTGCTATTCTGTTTTTTAGAATCAATTTATTGTGTAAGCTGGGAGAACTATCTTTCATGTGCAGTAGACGATGCAACGGCATAGGTAAATATTTACCTACATCGGAAATCCGTTTGGGCACTTTACTTCATGTCACGCGTTGTGCATAACTTTTGAACGATAATCGCAACAAGGTCAACGTGACCCACTTTACAATTATCGACGAACACACATGATGTCAAACTAGTATATCATCTGGTTACGACACCAAGGCAACGAGTGATAGTGTTGATAAACAACACATGTCAACTGTCAATTTAAAAAGTTGTTAACGGAATTTGTTTATCAATTATCTTCATTGTAAGGTATGTTATGCTTGTAATGATTTCTGCATGATTGAACATGCGATATCAGGTCGCTTGACAATTTTTTAATTTGCCAATAAAAGGTCAAAAATGCATTCCCTACTGAACCGTGCTGTTTTCTTTCCACTCTTAGAGTTCCAGTTCCTCTCGCGAAACATTCGATCGTAATATTAATCTTGCGTGTTGTGATTGTGTAACGATTTACGTAGTACGATATGCAATACTAGGATATCGATACGGCCTTCGTTCAAATCACGACCTCTCGGCGGCAATCTTCCACACGCGAGTAGTTTACTCTCGCAGAAATTTTCAAGCTCTCACCTCTTTTCAATTAAACACACACTGAAAGGACAGTCACTGATATAGTCGTTAAACAGAAGCAGATTATTTTACGTGAATGTTGAATGATTCATTGTAGTACAGATTATGAATTAGGGGCTCTGAAAAAAGCTTTATTTTGCTTTCTATTATCACGACGTAATCTTACTATAATGTTATATATGACTAGAATGCGTAAATAGTATTTTAAGAATGGAGTTCCTAGAAGTTTATGAATAATTAATACTAATCATACGTTGCTGTAAATGACAGAACTTCTTGTTGGAATAATAATAAATTATCTGAAAATAGGGTGGTATTTTTCGTTTAGCTGAATAAGAGTTAAAAGTATCTGTATTTTCTTTCCACAATTTTTTTTTATGCATGAAGCATTGACTAGCGAAATTGTGGCACGAGATGACTCACCGTGTCGAGATTGAACAGGCTTGAAACTTTCTTCAGGAACCCGTCCTGCGACTTCTTCTTCCTTCTTGAAGTCATCTTCGGCTGATCGGCAGACAAGAATAATCCGATAATAATCCCAAGGCTCAATTTGAGCAGAAACACATTCTCTTGGCTGCTTTTTTCCTACTCTCTTTTCACACTTTTTTTCGATTTTTCAAGTACATACAACGAACCTCACTATGGTGTTTCTTAAAATACACGATAAGAATTTTTCACTCAGAGAGTTCACTACGCATTGTAAAATGCTTATCACAAGACACTGATAGAGACTTGAAGAATTCTGTACTGCACTAACGCGAGGCACTTTATCAGACTTTCGTTAAACATTGGGGAATGATTATCTGCTCTTCTTGAACTGTAAAAGAACTGTAAAAAAAGGTAACATTCCTGAAGGTCAACTCGCCTTTGAATTTTCAATTTTTAGATAGCGAATTATTTCTTTATCCAAGCATGCCGAGGCTTTAATTCTTGGGTTAATGTAATCATTAAGAGTCATTGACATAGTTCTTGACCCCTCTCTTTCGAAGAGAAGGAAACCATGATTTAAAAACTGGATCTAAGCTCTTTTTTGATCAAGGAAAGTTCGCCTTGAATGTTTCTAATTTAACTCTGGCATTATGAAATCCGTTAGTCAGTAAAACGCTGAGCACACACTACTCGTGTTACGTGCCCTAAGTCCCTACTACATTTTACACGTAGGTGGTTCTCTCACGATACCGGAGTACAAGAGAGATGGATAAAAATCAAATAGAGAGGGAAAGTCTGACAGAATGAAATTTCAAGGGAGTGAGAAGGAAGAGGGGAAAATATAAAAGAGGGAATGTGTCTGGAATCAACCACCGTGAACCAGGGCCAAATTATCACGATTCGCGTGCATCCTACTTTTTATTTTCTTTCATGGGCTGCAGCCTAATTAATACCACGTGTGGCCTAGAGTCGTCCAAAAAACTGTAGAATTTTTTACATAGTACTTTACATAATGTAGCGTATTTTTTTGTTTAAAAAAAATAATTTATAGGGCTTATAAAAGGCTTTCTATATATCTTTATGAGTACAATAAAAATATAATGCTAAAGTTAAAATATGATACTATGGACATTTTTTTCAGAAATAAAAAAATGGTCAGAAGTGTCTATTGTTGTGGATACAGGTGTCTCTATTCTTGCTGCACTAACAGGTTAACACATAGGCGGCACCGAAAAATCTGTTTTCTGTAGTAAATTTAAAAAAAGCTTTGCAACAAAAGCGTAGACCTATTATTTAACTTATTTAAAAATAAAAAAATACGTGACTTTTATTTTCACAGGGCCTAAAATATGGTAAAGTACTATGTAAAAACTTCTAAAGTGGGCTTTTTTGGACCACCTTTATAGGCTGTGACCACTGACCATGCATGCGACGAAATCTGAGAGAAAGTAACAATATTAATATTTTAATATTAGTATCATACTCATTCTCCTAGGTTTATAAGACGAACTTCCATTTCCTGTAAGTTAAATTACTTGTCTACTTCATTTAAAACTCCATTAGTTTCGTGTCAGAATTAAGTTTAAGTCGATATTGCTTTATAAATGACCCATTAGCTTCCTATAGTGATTACAAACTCACGTTCTTTGAATATCAGAGAGATAACAAAATGTGTTTACATTTTGTTATGAAATGTGCATTTTGTACATAACACGAATCAACTTGAGCATTTTATCAATTCGCAAATGTGCAAAGTTCTGAATGGCGAATTATTCATTCATAAATGGTAGAGCTAATAAACAACTCTATGGGTTTTATTCTACTCATCCTCGCTGGGTAAACAAATTCCAGTCCAATGACTAAATAGAGGGTCACTGGTCAGACTCACATACTTAAATCCTCAATAAATATCATGTACATATTATGTTATCTGATAGGTAATTTAACTCATAAGCGTAATATTCGCAATTCGACGGATGAAAACTAAATCTGTTCATCTGCACTTAAATCAAACGATACTGCATCTATTAAAATAAATCGCTTCGTAAGTGTATCAAATCCCATATCAACAATCATCTTATTTTAAGAATTAAGATTTCTCAATCCGTCCCCAAGCATTTAATGAATAATTGGAAATTAAATTGATGATATTTATGTATTCTTTGCATATATTCGTAATTACAGATGAATCCTGCATCCCACTTAAATGGCGACGCAATAATTATCCAATAAATTGTAGATCTATGCGCATGTGCTTTTGATTCTGTGCATTGATTGGAATGATTGATGAGTCGATCTAGTTTCTAGTTAAAGCTGGAGGTCGTCATGGATTTCTAATAGGGCTTGGTTTTCTTGATGTGAAGTCAGTTGCTCTTTCATGTCATTTCAATAATAAAGAGAATTATTGTTTACATAACATTCAAATGCTTACTAATATCTCGAAATAGCATATGACGTGTATTATTTTTATGTGCATACTGTTCAAGAATATACTTTAAGATGTATCGATGTTCTTTTGAATTTATAAATTAGGTAGGTTTTTTTAAAGATAATATCGACTTTCCCTTGAATTTATTTTTATTTTCCGATCAAGCATCAAATAATAATTCAATTTACTCCGGTAAGAATGTTTTTGGCTCACAGTTTAGAGCAAAATCTCATACTTTTGTTTTTTTAATGGAGCACCTCCTCTTGGTAGTTGACTAATCTTGGCATAAAACCTTCATTTTTATTGTGTATTGTATTTTCTTTCTCAATTGTTAAATGTTTCAGATTCTTTAAGGGATATAATATATATAGTCCTAGGGAATAACTGAAATAATTTCTAAATTCACTCTCAGTTTCCGTCTCAGAAAATTCTTAATTTTCCAGTTCAGTGGCAACCCTGAATAAAATCAAAGTTTTCTTTTCTGAATATATTATCTTCCAGAATTCTATAAAAAAAGTTTATAAAAAAAGTTTCTCGTATTTTGTGGAACGGTTTTTTTTCTAGAACAGGTTCTTTTTAGTATAGTGAGGTCTATATAACGGAATCGTCTTTTCACTTCAAAATGAAGGATACAAAATCAGAAACCTCCTTAGAACTTTCCCCTAACACTCTCGAGACCAAAGTCACCATTGTTTAAATCATTTTACATCAGGTTTCAAGTAAATCAAAAATGACTCCCAATAACCTTGAACAAATACCCAAACTACAACAAAAGTTCCAGCGTCTGGCTGGCGTCTTTCTAACCTAACAGCTAACAGGTTGTCTACCCATCTCTCTCGCACTTACCGGCATGCTTGGCGCGAGGAAAAATTGCATCGGAATTTTTGAGAAGAGGAACACTAGTCGAGGTCGGGCCTTGACCCGATACGCACCTGCAACACTTTAGGAATCACTGTAAACACACATACACACGCACTTAATCACAAAACACTTAACTCGACGCTTTTTAGTCTTTCTTTCCTCTCTTTCTTCACCACACTCGAAAAATCACGAAAATCACTGTCAACTCTCAACTGGCTTCGAAAGAAGCTTCAAACAGAAACAGGTTTTAGCTGTTCCATCCACACTCCAAAACTTACGTACAATTCTTCACTCGCTCGAATCGCAACAATACAATTTTCCCGTGGAGAGAGGAAAACAAAACCGTTCTGTCAAAGCCGCCGCCGCGTAATCGGCGATGCGGCTTTTTCGTGTGAACAGGTTGTTCGTACGAAGTGCCCCGGAGAACCAACGCACTGGCTATTGTCACGGAAGTAAGGTTGCTTGCTGAGTTAGAACTTTACACTCCTACCACGGCTCCAACGGTTTTAGAATTCCGAAAAGTGAACTTTTGAAACTATGGAGAATATGTTTGATGATTTTGAGGTGGGAACTGGTGGCAGTACTAAAATTTGCGGAATTTGTGATGTTAGAAAGACTAAAATCGAGAAGAGAGATACCAGCACCAAAGACTACCAACAGGTTTTGGCAACGTCAAATTCATGCGGCCGGCTTCATGCCTTGA
>JAUESI010000003.1:3170541-3219296 GCA_032275145.1 Synergus laeviventris
CGAGGGAATAGAATTTTTTTATTAGATGTTAAAAGTATAAAAGAGTTTATAACAGCATGGTTACAAAGCAATTATCAGAAAAATGAAATGTGTGATTTACCTGATCATAGAATTAAAAGTCGTTTGACTATCATTGAGTATCTGATTAAGGGCAATGACAGATCCATATAGATTATTTAATAGTTTATTAGAAATATATTTTATTACTATTTTATGATTGAAAAGTTCTGACCGATGAAAAAAGAGTTTTTCTATTTATTTTTTAAATCTGTCGAATGGGGGGGTATTCATTCTCGTAATTAAAAAGTTTGGGATTTTTGTTGAATATATTGAATTTTTAGGACATTTGAAACTTTAGAATTTTTTATTCATACTATTTTCGTGTTTTTTTCTTAACTGGTATTATACCATATATAATTATACTATATATAAATATATATCAGTGGATTTATCAGTTGTGAATAAAATAAAAAAGTGGGGAGATCTCTACTCTCTGATCTCTTGTTCTGGAATTTCATTTATCTTAGTTACCATAAATGTTAAATATTTCGAGTTAGATTAAGTGCGTTTCTACTTAAACTCTCGTTTACAGCAAATTCCTTACAGGAAACGCGCGTCGTAATTATACTCCCGTAGACGGTTGAACTCACTTTAACTAATCGGTAGGTGCTTAAGGGCTCCATTCGAAGCTTTCAATGTATTCTCAGTTGGTTTATGGAACAGTTTTGAGGGGTAAAGAACGGAGTGGTTTAGGAAGGGTAACGTCATTAAACCACAACGCGGGTAATAACAGAGCGCAGTCGCGTAGCCGCGTAACCAGATGGTAAAAGCAGATCGCATGCATCAATGTCACGCAAATTGCTTTGCCCGTCTCTACATTGTAGTCATTCACCCTCCCCCACTTTACTTCCTGTTCCGCCAATCTTCTCTGATATATGCGTCGCCGTTCTTCAATCTCCGCATTTAACAAACAAATCGATTTACAAGAGTCGCATCGAACTCTTGAAGGAATCAATGTGAGGGGAAAATTCCCGATTAGGGTGGATCTAATCTCTTGAGATTCGAAAGGTGGGGAAAAGTAATAAGATATAGAGAAAAATGAAACTTGATGGGACAAGAATATTGGTTTCACTATCCATGCAGAAATTTGGTTGGGATTCTGGTGGGGCCCTGGCCAGTTTGCTTCAAGCTTTCACTGGTAAATACTTCATCAAGATTAACGAAGTATTCTTGGATTAATTATCTGTAATATTTGATTACTTAACTAGTTATTATATTTTTCAGAAAAAAATCCGAATATCTGAAGCCACAATCTCTTTTCATCCATTGGTTGGATTTCTATTTTAAGGAATTTATATAAAGCCATTTGAAAAGATTTCAAGGGATTTTAAATGATATTAAAGAATTTTAAAGCATTTTCGAAATATTTGCAGTGATTTTAAGGAATGTAAGAGGACTAGGAAATTCAAGAAAATATACAAAGTTTCAAAGAAATCAATATTTTCTAAAAGATTTCAAAAGATTTTAAGTGATTTTCAGGAATTTAGAGTGATTTCAATGGATTCCAAGTGATTTAAAATTTTGTAAGAGGAATTTCAAGAGAATTCAGATGAGTTTCAAGTAATTCAATAGCTTTCACAAGATTTAAAAAATGTCAAGAAATTTTAAAGGATTTTAAGAGATTTCCAAAGATGTAAAGTGATGTTGAGGTACTTGAAAATATTTAAGAGTTTTCAATATTCTCAAGTAATTTCAAAACAAAAAATATTTTTTAATTTCTTTTGTCTTGTAAAAAATTTGCAAATATATTGAGATCATCGTAATTCAAAGGATTTTTAATGATACTAAAAAATTTCAAAGATATTTAAAATATTCCAAAAAATGATTGAAAGTTTTAAAATTTTGAAGTAATGTAAAACAAAAAATGTTAAAAGTTTTTTGAAATCTTAAAATCCTTTGAAATTACTAAAATAAAAAAAATTATGAAAAAATCTAACCATCTTTTATATTTTCACAAATAATTAAATGTGGAAAATGTTGGATTCGACCTAGAAAACTCTTCAATGCCCTGCTTCATTATAAAAATCGCAGTTTTATTACATCTTTTTAAGGTGGGAATACCTGTGTAAGATTTGTAATTGTATGCAAATATTTTTATTGAAAATAAAAATCCCGACCGGGACCTTATCAGAACCCTATCTTAAAGAGGGTCCACTAGGGCAATTTCTGCACGGGTAATAGTAATTTATGATGCAATAGGTGAATGCAGTGATTGAAAAGTAGAAATATGGCATGCAAAAGTGTTTACGATTTTTGCAAAGCGACAAAAGTAGCAGTTTCAAAGGAAAATTTCGTTCCATTTCAATTCTTCTTTTTAAATTCAATTCTGCCAATTATTTCTAAGGAAATAGAACGAAAATTTCGCGAAGATAGTTAAACATTATATTTAATTAAAAGTGATTCTTACCTGATCGCTATCGTGCCCTTGCCAACTGTCATGACTCTGTAACAAAAATATAATGTTCAGGCTTCTGATTTGCAATTATTTCCGCAGATATTTGCGGAAAACTATAATTAATTTCTAAAAAAAAAAAAAATCTTTCTCTTATAAACACTCCTAGAGCGAAAATTTATAATGAGGTGGTTTTAGATTCAAATTCGCAGATTGGATTATTCTTGTGACTCTCAAGGAACGGAGGTAAACGAATAACTGGAATTTTTCTTCGGTCTTGACGAGTGCATTCGATCCAACATTCTCATGAATTGAATGATGCGGTTTGCGTTCGAACTCGTTTGATGATGGAAGAAAAAAATACAAATATTTTCTCACTAATCAAATCGATCGAATCCAACCGAACTACTCGAACTTGTATTTTATTCTTTGGCAGGAAATCCTATGAGCTCCACATATCAATAGGCTTACCAAAATCCGCGAAAAATAATATTTACGAGAGAGAAGGTGGAAAAAGAAAATCTACCATATACGCTACGAAAATGAAACTAGACTTCAAAATTGGTGCAAAATATATCCAATCTCAAAACTCGTAAAAAATCACGACATATTAATCAAACGCATTAGATTAGAAATGATTATTAAAAATATTGTAATTGGAGCCGTGACACCTCCCTCTTTCAAGTTATCCTTCCCTGTCTCATAGTCAGCTTCTCATATCCAGTGGTTTATTAAATTGGTATAAATAATATTCGGAGTTTATGAAACGGGCCGGTGCTATTTTATCGGATGTGGAAATCGTTTGGTGTCGGAAGTACAGGCGGCAGTCGTGGGGTTAATGTTGGATCGCGTTGTTAGATTTATGGCGACAATATAGACCAGCCAACCAACGTTGAAACGTGCCCCTCGCTTTGCTGGACGAAACATCGTCCCTCTTCCTGTCGAATACGTCACCCCGTTGGGAGACACAAAATGGTACACACACAAAAAATAAATAAAGATAAAAATTCAAGCCGACACGAACAAATTAATAACGGTGTTGTCCACCGAGGCCAGGAACAACGAATACTTTATGTTGACATTGTTACTGTCAAGTCTACTATTTTATAGGCAGATCTCAACTAGATTTTTTTAATCTCATCAGCAAGCCTTAATAAAATACAGGGCGTGTCTTAAGAAAGAGGCGGGGTCAGTGAAGAAAGGGGCGTTAGTAACACAAGGGGTGTATCGAATATATGGAACTACATGGAAATTTATATCGTTGTAATTTTGATTATCAAAAAGAAATTGTCCGTTAATCAGAGAGGGTGACAATTTATGTAAACAGTAGTGCAATGTAGTTTAGCCTGGGTACATGGATATACGAGAATACATGGATGCGTATCTGATAATGAAGCGCCGTGTGGAGTGGTTCGTATTGTTGTAAAGACAAGCAACAGAGTCGTCACTATAGAATTATCTCAACCCGCATATGTTAGTGTTCTCTCTCAAATCGGAAATACGGACAATATCTAATTTAAATTTTACCTATTTCATTGATAGTTTGGACATTTATTATTGCAAACTTTTACGGGAATTTCGATTTTGAATGGTTCTGACTTTAGAGACATCCAAATCAAAATCCTATTAAGAGGGGTGTGTCTCGTCGAGATAAGCCATAACAGACGGATAATACCGATATCAATTTTACGTTTCAGGAGCTATAAGTCCCACAATTTGTGTAAAAAAAGAATGAAAGTATATTCTAAAGACAGTTGAAATTATTACAAAACTTTACCCGAGAGAAATCTACGCAAAATTAAAAGCGCGCGAAAAGCTTAACACGATTTTTCGACCTTTTAGCATAAATTAAACTCAATTGACAAACTCTTCAAACAAAAATTTTGGTGTAAAAAGTTGAGTGAACGCTATATTGATATCAAAGGGAGTTCATAAAAAGCACCCAAATCGTATGACCACAGAGAAAATATTTATTTTCAGTTATATAGTGAATCGAAGAAATTTGTATCTAATTTGGTAGTCAAAATCAGAGAGAAAAATTTGCAGCGACCCATGAATATGAAAATTCGGACTTTTTTTGCTGAATTCAAGATTGGTAATCTCTACAGAGGGCTTTAGAAGTCTGTTCTATCAGGAAGTTATTTCAAAATCGAGAGCACGTTTTATGAAAGGATTAAAGAAGGTGCCATTTGCTCCGCCGCAGGATCAGAATGATCTCGAGTAGAAGAGTACGGCATAGAGAGAAACTGTAGCATTCAGACAAAGTAACAGAGGACCATAGGCTGGCGACGAGATTTAATCATTTAATGGAGTTAAACGTAGCGTTAAAGCCGTATGGCGGTTGATAGAGAAATAGGAAGTCAGCACTGTTATTTGCCCAAGTTAGAAGAACGTCTCGCGACTTCTTCCATCCTAATTCAATTCATTCTATGGAACTTTCAGGATCGCTATTGATTTTATGCTTGATTTCTTCCTCAGAGACAATTCAGACTTTTCTTAGTTATCGTAAACTAAATTTTAAAAAGTAAACTCGTGTTACCGACATTTTCCTACGTTTGGAGCACATTTTGTTAATAAACGAGACTCTCACTTAAAATACTAATTCATTATAAAATTGAAATTTCTGTGATGATTAATTAGTTATTTGTTTTAATTTGCATCAATGCCAGCATGAAAACTGAACTAATTTGTCTGTGTTTGCCGAAAAAGAGAGAAAATACAGTTCCAATGCTAATGATGGTCAATTTAATGTAGAGAATTCGAGTGGACATTGATGCTAACAACATTTACACTCCAGTTCGTATGAATTCTGAAAGCTTTTAATTGAGTGAGACAATTTCAAAGCTCGTGGATACCAGTCATAAAACAAAATTGTTTGTATAATGAAAAAATGTGGAACGACCTGAACATATTTGAAAAATCCATTTCAGTGTAATATATTTATAGGTAAAAATAACTATATATTTAAATCTTGTGAGAGGAGTTGTTTTATATATCAAAATTCACTCGAATTTTTTTCGCAGAGCTCTTCAATTTATTTTTCTTTTAGAGTCCGAAAGTTGTTTTAGCAAAGGAAGTTTTTTGCTAAATATTTATGAGTCGAATGCAAATGTAGCTGAGAAAAGTTGGAGCTTTTGCAAGAAACGTAGCTGCTAATTAGATCAACATGCTTCGCAACTAGGTCTGTATTTCGCTATGGAGAATAGTTAATGACTGAGTGCAGCAAGAAAGTGCAGCTCTACCGTGACAGATACACGCGAGTCCGATGAAATTAGCCATCCAGACTGTGATTAATCGACGCCATATTGGAGGAACGTGCTATAAACTATAAATGCCCTGCAGGGCTGTATTTAGGACCAGTAGGACTAGAGGGTAGTTTATGTGTTTAGGAAAGCATCAGTAAGATGGATTTATGTCTCCAACCCGAGATTCAGGGTTCCCGTGTGTTTATTTCTTTACTTCGTATTTATTCCTTGACTTTATATTTATTCCAAAGCTTTCAAAGCTGGCTACGTTCAGCATAAGGAAACTCCTTGCGCTTAATTTTAGATTTATGGGCGGGCTATACTCGTTCCAAAAATGTAATTTCATCTCGACATTTTAATTTATTGCTGAGCAAATGAATATTTAAAAAATGAATTCTTATTTTCCTCTCTGGAAAGGTAAGAAAAATTGGAATACAAGTTGGCAAAGGGGGATGGAAAAGAGATTTGGAAAAGTGTATAACAAAAGAGAGGGTGATTTTAGATATTGAGATATAATTTGAGTGAAAATAAATTTTAAAGAAATATAAATGTCTACAGTTCTAACTTATTTTTTGTTTTCATAATAAGAAAACAGTAGGGGAAAGATTGTACGGATAATAAATGCACAAAATAACTGCGAGTATCCTATAAAATGTTTATGCTTCTGCTATATCAATCCTAAAGAAGTATCTTCATTGCAAAAACTTGGACCATAATAGTTTAACTATGTTTAACTTTCCTGCCATCTTCACCAAGTTGTAATCGCTGTAAAAGTGTTTCGCTATAAAAAAAAAGACTCAGTGGTTCTTGGCCCATAGTCTTATACAATGAAAGTTAAAGGGCATTGTTTGGAACAGGGTGGAGGCTTGACTTCCGATATTGTGGTCGCCAAGATCCCTCGAATTTCCTTGCTTTACGATTATGGTTGTTGAGGGAGTATGAAGAAAGCGTAAAAGCCTCGTTACAAGGTCGTCGATCCTCGTACAGTGCTTCGCGCTCGTTAATTCTTTTAGGACGTTGCGCAATCGCCCCCTGGTGATCTTTGTTATTTTCTCATTTTTTGCCCTTATTTCTTTTTAATATGAAGCTTTGTCTTTCCGTAATTACAACATCGCAAACACACAAGAGGACGGAGAAAGGTAACGACACAGGCTTCCGTTCCATTATCTTTCCATCTCCTCCCTTCTTTCATCTTTTAGACTTTTTCTCCCGAGATTAATTGCCAGGAATGCAAAAATAAATGAGGTACTCGAAAGGCTGAGAAGCTGATAATTGGTAAAGAAGTTTTTTAATTGATTTGCCTATTCAATTTTTTATAGATGAAGTCGTAATGAAAGAGTTTGTATTCTGAATGCTTTTAAATTGAAAACTGTTAATATCACAAAGCTTGACAATTGTACTGTATCAGTGTTCATTTTTTCAAAGGCAAGTTGCAAAAGGTCGCAGAAGAATGGTGACGATGAATCGATACAATCAGATTGCAGTTACTAATTACTCCGATGAGACACTAGGTTGCACACTGCACCAATCAGCAATCACTAACACAATGGAAACTCGTCACTCGTTCGAGAGCGGTATATTGTGCTGTTTTTTTTTTTTTTTTTACTTTTTATGTTCTTGTTTTCTACAGTAACGAGAGTGTCACTTCTACTGTCGGATGGATATGCAAATTTCAAATAAATTTTTGAATACAACCGTGCTAAATAAAGGAATCTGATTTCCAAACATTTGTATACACGCCATTTCCAACAAAATATAAACTTTACTGCAAAATCGCTTTTCAGGCCCCACAGTCCCTGTGGGAAAACAATATAGTACATAGCGTACTTTTTAAAAATAAAAATTAGATTTTTTTTGCAATGTTAGGAGTAAACAGAAAAAAAAACCTGCTGCTCTTGTGGATTTTATGTAAATGAATTTTACAAATAGATAGAATAGTCCCAGAATATCCTTAAACTGGGATTATTTTCAATAAAAAGATTCTAAAGAAATCAAAATATTTTTTAAATCAGCTAATTCAGAAGAATTCTTAAAAGATTACTTTTGCAATTAATAAGATTTCAATGTATTGTGAATAATTTTAAGGAATTTTTAAAGCTTGAAAATGTTTGTCAGACAATTTAAAATGCTTTAGAGTATTTTAAAGAATATAAAGAAATTTTAAGTGAGTTCATGACTAGTTTAAAAGGTTTTTTTAAAAAAGAATTTCAAAATAATTCAAAAGATTTTTAAAAACTGCAAGTACCAAATAAAACCCGGAAATGATCCGGTATAATCCTATAATACCAACGGTGATAATTTTTCAGATAATTCAACTGTGCCAACTGAACAAAGTTGAAAAGGTAACAAATTACGAATACGAGGCGACCTGCGATGATTGAATATTTAACAAAATATTTAGTTTTCAACGAAAAAGTTGGATATAGTTAAATTTTCAACCAAAAAATGAATCATGACGATTTTATATAAATTTAAAGAAAATTGTACACTATTGGCTGAAAATAGTGTACTTTAGGTGAGTCTGGGATTTAAAAAAGGAGTTTAAAAAGGGGTTGAATAGTGCAGTCACTTGAGGTAAGTTTACAACTAATAGAGTAATCTCTTAAATACCAGGCAAAGCTTGAACACGATTACAATGTCGCAGAATTCGATGATGGTTAGATGGTTACACGTGGTGGAAAATGTTCTAGAACGGTAGGCACTAGAATTCTAAGCTGGCTGTCTCGTAAATCCAGTCTTAGAACGGCTTCTAGGATCCCTGGCGTTTCCAGGGTCCTCGTTCTCCCCTAACGTGTTCTCTATAAACGTACATCCTGCACGTACCTTCTCCTATGCGATACAACCTCTTAATTATGAGGCGGTGTCTCTCGCAATAATTAATAGTGCCTCGACCCGATCTTAAACACCCCCGCCGTCCTCAATTCAAGTGGAATGCAAACATTCAAACCACCTCGAAGAGCCACTGCAAGAACCATGGGGATAAGCTATGCCGTAGCCACCTGCGATATTATCGCACACGGTACTAAAATTATACAGGATTATGTAAATACCGAACCCTTATAAAATATGATAGCTATTGAATCAAGTGAAACTTTAGACCTTAGCTTCCAATTTAATTATCAATCCACTGTCGATTAGACTCATTTAAAGAGGGAGAACTTCAAATATAAGATTTGAGGTACTTTTTGGAAATCATGAAAATTTGTTCATTTGAAATTAAAAGACGAATAATCAAATGTCATAGTTGTTCAAGAGGGCTTTAATACATTCCGAGTAGAAAAAGTAAAGCTTATGTCAGACTGGAGGGTTGTCATTACAAGTGTCCTTCCTTTGTTCATTAAGCTTCTCCTTTTCTTTTTTCATTTCTACAGCTTTTCTTTTATAAGCCTTCCAGCTTGAGTTACGATCGAAGCTCACAAAGTAATTTCAAATGGATGGAATGAAATGGAGCACGGCTGTTCTACAGTCCCTCGATTAAAGAGAAGCTGTACCATCGATAAATCGAGATATATCGTTCGTGTCTCGGGCATCGATGAATCTTAGAATTTATGTCGTCGCATGCCTTTCGTCTCAAGACAAAACAAGATAAAGTCCCACTTGTCTTCCACCCTTCAGATTCTAAGGAAGATAAATATCTTAAAACAGTTTGATCTTCACTGTTAATTTCTTTTTTTTTTCTCTAATTTTCCTATTGAAAGAGGAATAAAACTTCTAAGCGTATCTTCCTGGAGACAAAAGGGGGTGAAAAAGTATTGCCGATACTTTATAGCCCCTATTTCTTCCTGGTCTCAATAGCGATAACCAAACAAGGGTAGAATTTATGGCTGTCCATCTCTAGATCGAACAATGATCGCCATGTGGTACAGTTCTGATCCTCCCATTTTGCTCTTTTCATCATTTTTTATTCGACGAATGTTTGCGCGGTGCAACTTCAGTGAAATGAAACATGGAGCTTTGCGATTTGAATTTTATCGAACGTACACAACGGTTTGCGGACAATAACCAACAATAAATCGGTGGATAGTCTACTAGCGTGAAGATCAACTGATACTTTCGGGATTTCACAAATCGAGTCTGATGGTATTGTTTCATTAGTTTCATATAGTCATCAAATTCTTTAATACAAGAAATATTATGAATCTCCATTCGCCATAAAAATTAAATCGTTTTTATCATTTTCTCAAATACAAAGTCTCGCAGTGCAGTGATACTATATTTCAGAACTAGAGACTATGTATAAATAATAGAGAGGTAGAGATACAATTGCAGAAGGAGGTAAAAAATGGAGGGGATGCAGAATGATGGTGGTCGCAAACTACCGGATTAATTAGACTGGCATCAAAGCTCGCTTGGCTGCTCTGCCATCATAGGAATCGCTCACTGAAAAACAACACTGTTCGCAGGTACTCGTATACTCACATATATACGCATCATAGTGGTTCACTAACACACATCACAGGTCCTTGTTCAGTCACGTCAGTGACTCGCTCTCTGTAACGCATCTCCTGGTCATTCCTGGTAACCCTTCCCACCATTTTAGTGCATTTACTACGGAATGCAATTTCGAGTCGAGCCACAGAGGGACAAGAGAAGAGAGACGAGAGACCTAGTGCGTGACGATTCGCAATAGAATACTTCCCCCTCGCCACCCTCTCCATTTTTACAAAAAGAGCCAGACTCAAAGAATTTCAACTAAATGAATATGTTTCTGTATCCAAGGTAAAAATTGCAATTGGACCCATGTCGAATCCTAACTAGTTTGCTCAACTTTTATCAGGGTTCTAAATTCTCAGCTATAACTATTTCAGTAACTGACTCATTGCTAATGTAGTAATTAGGAATTTAGTAAGTTAGTGGTGGAGTAGGAGTAGGAGTGCCTTTGAGGGCAGGTCATAGTGCAGAAACTTGCCGTTGACGTGATAAGTCATCCCTAGTTGGAGAACTCGTTTCGGAGGATGTCCAATCAGAGCCAGGCATGACTTGTCAGTGCCCATTCTGCAAGAAACAGATGCAACTTGGCATAACTGATAGCGAAGGTCTGCTTATTGCTCTTTAATCAAAGAACACAGCTGTCACGTTTCCGAAAATGAAGTTTTTTCAAAAATTTTATTGTTACTTTTCATTCTCTTTTCTTAAAAGATGGTTGGAAAAAGGGGTTGGAAGATGAGTTGCAATTAAAATAGAAGATGGAGAAATATATTCAGAAGAGCAGAAAATTTGCTTCTGAATTTTGTGATGGCTTAATCTTAAGAGGAAAGTTAATCTAAGTGAAAGTTTCCGGAGCTGATAATTGCTTGTATAACACGTTGGCGGCGCTTATTTTCATTCGAGTGAAAAAGATCGCTCTACTTTAAATTCACGAAACTTGTAGATTGCAGAAGGCTAGAAGACCTCATGAATAAATACAAGTGTGGTACGACCCTCGACGCGAGATTCTGAGCTTCTCAGAATCCTAACCCACCCTTAAATGTACACCGGTTCAACCCTGTACACTTTCTTACTAGAACATTCACCTGCCTTTTCTAAACGTGCCACTTGCGAGTTAAAAGTGCAAGAGATAAGCACAATTTTTCCAGCTTGGCAATAATTAAAGTGTTTCCTCTTTTGATCTTCGCATATAAAATTAAAATTAAAGTGGACACTCATAATTAATAAGTTTATTCTCTTTGAAGATGTTTTTGAATTTTTTTATGGTTTAATATTAACTTTAGCCACATCCCTCTTTTAATATCCTCAACTTTGTGCAAGCTCCTGCCTGAGTAAGACCGTACTTTTAATAAAAAGATTTTCAGTGGTGAGGTCGATTTTGTTTTAAACTTGTGAAAACTTGCAGGTGCGTGCTAGCGATTACCACCACCTTATCGTTGACCTCAGTTGGTAATTAGCGTAAAAGGTGGTTTTGGGGCATATCGTTTGCACGTACCCATAGAAGGTATAAAAAAAAAGAAAAGAAACTCGTGCTTGTGTAGAAAATCTAATTTAAATCATGAAAAATGTTTCACTATCCTACAAATATCAGGGTGGCCACAAGATTAAATTTTTCAATTTCTCTGAAATTTCTCTGACATTTCCCTGACTTTCAGACAAAATTCCTTGACAAAAAATTATTAAAAATACGAATCAATTTTTAATATTATAATAGTTTTATTGGAAATTTTCAAAAATTTCACATAACATCACTTTTGAAATCTACTAGGATTCTACGGAATCTTTTAAAAATATTAGAATCTCTTAAAAATCTCTAAAATTAATAAAAACTCTTGAAATCCTTAAAAATTTCATGAAATTTCTATAAAACTCACTAATTCTTTTAAAATTACTAAAAATCATTTGAAATCCTTTAAATCCCACGAAAAAATTTTAAATCCCTTAAAATTCGTAAACATCTCAAAAAATTCCTAGAAAATTTTTTCAAATTTCTTAAAATTCATTAAAATCTCTTAAAATTTGTTGAAATCTCTCGAATTTCCTAGACGCAATTTAAATTTCCTTAATATTTTATGAAATGCTTTAAAACTTCTCAAAATCTTTTAAAAATTATGAATACCTTTTGAAATTTTTTACAATTCCATAAACAATATTAAAATTCCCCTAACTACATAAAAATCTCTCCGAACATTTTTAGAAAAATTCTGCAAAAGCTTTAAAAAGCATATAAAACTTCAAAATCCAATTAGGATTTTGATAATCCCTTAAAATCGAAAAACATTCCTAGAAAAACTTCTGGAAATCCTTTAAAATGGTAGATGGTAATTATCTCATGCACTTAAAATTTGCTGAAATCTCTGAAAATTTCATGAAATCCTTTAAAACGATCTTTAGATATAACACCTTAAAGTTCTTTGAATTCCAAAAATTTTCCTAAAAATCTCTTCTAATTTCATAAAATTCTTTAAATTTTTAATATTTTAAAAACCTCCTGTAATCCCTTAAAATTTCTAGAAACCTCTTAAGATGCCTTAAAATGATTGAAAATCTCTTGAAATCTTCAGAAACCTATAGAATATCAAAGATTGCCCAGAAATCTAAAACCTGTTAAATAAACTATAATTTATTATTATTATTTATAGATCGATTTCTATTTTCCCTAACAGCTACCTCCGCATTTCCCTGATTTCCCTCGCATGTGGCCACCCTAAATATACAGATCCTTCAGTTTACAGTTCTATATTCCTCTTTGGTCTTCAATTACCATACTCACATTTTTCTAGAATTTAAATATTCAAATTGAAGCTGCTTTTAAAAACGATTTTTAGCGATTTTTCAATGTCACAAAAAAAGTTTCCTTCCTTTTCGAGTTTCAACTCAAGAATTCCTGAATTCACAAATCTCTCGTATATAAGAAAGTTCCTCGACAATTACATCGTCGAAATCTTCGTCATAGTTGAATTGAGTCGATGGAAAGGACGTTGGAGTTGTTTTCATGATAACCGTCGAGGCGTAGTTACTAGTTATCTATCTTGATCCAAGTAGCGAGCGCGTGTTGTTCTATCCATTTCTGGATGGTCTGGATAGTGAAGTGTTCGCCAAGCAATTACCAGTGATGGGTAATTAAAGGCTCCTTCATGTAACCAGAGATAGGATATTTCTTTTCTTTACTTAAGAAAGTTTACCCCTGGAAATGGCTTTTCATGATAAGATCTTCTCTTAGACAATTATTTAGCATTATCGATCGACAAGATACTAGGTTACACAAATTAAGTAATTTCAGCTAATAGTAAATATCTGTTTCAAGATATGTGTCTGACTAAATACGAAGATTTACTACTAGTTTATTATGCATATAAATTAAAATTTTAAATCTGCGTCATATTCCAGTGTTTAATTCTTTTTAATTCATTTCGCTTGGATTCAATTTTACTTCCACACCCAGTAGATTTAGTATGGTATATTTTGCAACTGTATGTGAATCATCTCTTAATATATGACCTGCAGATTACAGTCTCAATTGGAAGCTGCAATAGTCAGGATTTCTTGCTTTGAGTTGGTCAAGAAAGGGTTCACGATGAATTCGCTCTAATTTATCCCCTTCCACTTCTGCTCGAGTCGCCTGAGTAGACACATTCATTATCTGCCTACGAAGTGGATTTAACTTTCGACAAATAATTGTAGAGGCAGTTAGATAATTTCCGAAATGTATCGAGTAACTTCTTTAAATAAGTTTTACTGATTTTCGAGTAAAAAGAAGAGAGGAATTTTTCAAATATTAGCCTAAAAAAACCTCCCGAGTAAATTCCTAAAATTCCTAAAATTCCTTTCGTGTACAAGTGCATCGCGTGACGATTGCTGTCTCAGCGAATATTGATCAAACATTCGAAAACATGAATCTGACGTGCAAAGGCGGAAGTAACTAATTTCAAAGTTGTTAAATCTTTCATAAATTCCGGGGGAATAGTTTTTCAAACCGCTGAACCTTAAAATTCTTTCATAAATTTATATTTCATTTAGTTCTATTCAATTTAAAAATCCAATTATCTTTCTCAAAAGCTTTGTGAATCAAATTCTTTTCAAATTTGAAGCTACTAGATCTGGGGAGTACATCGCATCAGAGCTTTCAGTTCATGCGATTTCCAATTACATCGATGACATCCGCATCATGTCGAAGCAGCCTCGTGGATTAATACGATTACAAGAGAGTAGTTCAGGGAAGTGATTGATCGATTTCAAAAATTACTATGAGACTCTCGACTAGACGTGAATTATTATCGAAGGTCTCAAGAATTTTTAAAACGATTTCACATTGCCTTCGATGTGAAGGCAAAGGGCAAACATTAGACAGTATTACATTATTAAATTCATGAATTTAAAATGAGGGAAAGGATCGAAATAAAAAAAATAAAAGAATTCAGTAGACACTTCAAGACACTCGAACTCTAAAACTCTCGATTTCTAACGATGACCAGAAGTCGAAAAATTAAAACATCAAGAGACAAGGAAACCTTCTGGAACAAATAGTGGACGATTTTCCTTGATTATTATCTCCGATCTTCAAGTAAAATCGTGCGTTGTCAGCATTCTTAGGAGAGGAGACGGCTCGACGCTCTGCAGTCGAAACCATACTCGAATGCTGACTCGACCTTTGATTTTTTGTAGACAGATAACTGACAATCACCAATAAAGGAAGGAGCAAAACTATCTCCAAATTTTCTCTTCCGAATAGAAAAATGTGGGAACAGCAGATGTCAGTAATTTCGGTAATAAATAAATTATATTATAGTTTTAATATTCATTTTCAATGGACGCAAGTTTCAGAATGTTTGGAGGAAGATGATTTTGACGTGTTTTTGACCACTCACGTGAGCCAGGAACTCTGGGCGGGACCTAAATATCTGGAGGAAACTGTGTTCGTGGTGCATTGGCATTCAAGTAATGCGTTATTACCACCGCAGTGCGGCCTATTTAATTAGTCCCAAGCTTTGAAAGCCCCAAACGCGTCTGGTGTCTGTTGGGAATCGCTCAGGTTTGCCAACAATGCGAATGACGATCAATGGCTCTGTTTATTTGATCTGAAAGTCACCTAAAAATAAACTAGAAAAGTATCAGATTGAGAAGAAGAACCGTATCAATTGAACGAGTTTTTGTATTACTTGTATTTTAAACTAAAAACTTGTAAAGCCTATTGTTATTTTTAGTTGAAACAATATTTTTGGATAAAACAGAATTGGGAAAAAATATTTTGTTTATTTGCACGTCTAAAACTTCTGATGCATAAAATATCAGTGTAAAAATTTCCAAACAAAGCAACAATGAGTGCGAACGTTCTAAAAATACCAGAATGAGTATTTTCAGTCTTGTACGGGAATTCCTAGTATTCGATGGTTATTTCACTCTCACATACCAATAAAATTGGCTTTGGCTTTCATGTTTGTTTGTAAGTATCTGTGGTATGAATTCGAAGCGCGAGTTTGGATGAAACTTATGCCAAGGTACACCATAACATTTGAATACATTCTAGCGCAGGATCGTTTGAATATATAGGAAACAATTTTCATACCGAGAGGAAGGTATAAGGGGAAGATGCCCGGATTGCCAGAGATAGAGAAAAGTAAAAGAAAAAGCCAAAAGAATTGAGAGGTGGATGGAAATACAGCTCTTTCAGAGATAACTCACCCCTCTTATTAGATTATGTAGGATAGAAAACTCTGCAATGTTTCCAAAATACCATAAACGTTAAAAAAAATGTTTAAAGCAATGTCCTGTCCTGTTTTCAGATTTTTCATAAAATACAGCATTAGACTGATATTAATTTTCGATTAAAAAACAAGGGCCCCCTTCTTCATCGCAAAAAGGGGAAATTTTGTTTTGAAGTCTCCGCTAATCGGTTTCCTTGGAACGCGCAAGAATGATTAATGTGGGAAATTTTCTCGCAGTTTTTCTGTGATTGAGAGCAGTCGAGTTTCTCCTTTTAGGTGACTTTGCGAAATGCTTCGACCCTCGAAAATCAGTGCAACCCTCTCACTAACGACACCAATGGGTTGTCGAATCGATAGAAGCTTTGTGATTGAGGAAATTCACACCGATATCAACTTGACGTTTCCCTCCATTCGATGATTTAATGATTTTCGGTGAAACTATACCACATGTGCCAAAACCAATTACTTCCTCTCTGACCCCTCTTCACCCCTTTTGAACACAAATAACCAGATTCTAGTGTTTCTCGTTATGGCAAGTTCGACTCTTTGGCATTTGTGCGACCTTGTACCCGGACTGCACGAAAGGCAAAGAAAAATGTTTAAGATTTTTATCGATTCGTGGAATATAATTATAGAACAATAAGCAATGCAGTAAATTAATATTTTATGTGTTTAAGACCTGTCCGCATTCCTGCATTATTTCGAGAAAAAGGGAGAGTATAAATAAATAATAAAATTTATAGGATAATTCGTTATCATTCAACTCAATTTGAAGGTTTAGTATTGTTATAGGAAACTTAATTCAGGTAAATTGGCACAAGGCAGCTCAGCGTGAGATTGACAGATGCATTACTGTCTCTGATGCAACCTGTCTATCTAGAACCATTTAAAATAGAGAAACCCGGTATTGGAATGGAATATTTCATTCAATGCTGAACTCGATATACATTTGAAAGATGTATATCAAAGCTGGATATAAATGCATTTTGATTTATATATATCAGTCATATATTGTGAATAAATTTAAAATTTTACAGAGATTTTACAGAAGCAGTTTTAAAATGATTGAATATTTTACTCGGATATTCGTAAGTTTTGATAATAAGTAGTAATATCAAAAATGGTCAGCCATAAATGATGAGAATTTAAAAAGATTGATTTAGTGCGAATGGAGTCTGTGTCGAAAATTAGCAGCTTTTATTAAAACCATTATATTTACGAGACTTTCTCTTCGTTCTCTGATAGCATTGTTATGCAAAATAGTTTAATTAAGACTCTCCAGATCGGTGCCAGCATGGACTAGCTTGAGTTCTCGGGTTCAAAGTGATAAGTGGCCATTTATGTCGCGAGCCTCGTTTCGCCGTATTTTCAAAAGCTTTAATTTCGCCTCACCCCCGTTATCGCGTCATTTGTATTCAGTCCAATTCAATAACTGTTCCGCTGCTTTCTCTGCAATTTCTTTCTCATTTTTATGAATTGAATGAAACTTTTCACGATCTTTTAATTTTTCACCCCGTTTATTAACTTTCATCAGAAAAATATATTTATGGATTTTAGGGTCGTTCAGTTAAAGTTATATGTCATACCAATTTATTGACAAAATGTAAAATTATAAAATTTAAATTGTTAACGAATTCAAATAAAAATCCTCCAGTTATAAAGCGTATAAGCTGGAATAGTTAAACTTTTAGGTGATTATTAGCGTTTGTATAAACATTCGCTATTTCAGGTAAATTTCACGAGAAATAATTTTATATGAATGGTTATGAATACTAAATCGACTTTGTTGAAATGCGGTGTAATTTACATTGCGTAATTATGCAAGTCGTTAAGTATTCTGTATCGATATTCATTTTTATGGAGAACACGCTTCGAGCCATAACGAATGGGATATGCGCTTCCGAAAAAAATTAAATGAATAATTTATGCACGTTAGCATTTATTTATTACAATGCTTAAATAGGAATAATCCAATTTTTGAATAAATTTGCAATAAATCGGTATGAGATTTGTAAATATATAATCTCAAAAGGCTTTTGAACATTTAATCAAGATTATTTGCATGAGAATTTTTCTATGCAGAGAAAATGAGAAACTAAATGACTCTTTGAAATAAAATGCGGCTCCTAGATTCTACAATCGTTATACCTCAGAATGAATGAATAATGTTAAAACTTCTCAAATCTTGACTTTATTTCCACATCTGAATTGCCATGTCGGAAAGTGTGAATGAGTTCCTAGACGACATTTCTGGATGCGACTCGCTAAACTTAAATACTCAATTTTCAATTTACAGCTTCCTCAGCAACGAGGGTATTTCTTGCAAATCGTTCTCGTACTTCCACCCTCTTTCTTAGAATATATATCAGTCCGTAACGTCTGAGAAAACATTTTGGGTGTAGATTTCCGCAAAGGAAAAAGGGAAAGAAAAAGCAGGAGGAAAAAGATGAAGGGAAAATAGACTTAAAAGTTAAAAAAAAAAGGAAAAGAAGAAGAGCACACTCATCTTAAATTTTTGCATGCAGATTGGTATGAGCTGCCATGCCCGGAAGGAGGTAATTTCGAGTTGGGGGCAGACGTATGTTCGGGCGATAAAAGTAATGAGATCCATTATAACAAGCTGAGTTCTCTCGTAAGGGAGTATCGCACTCTTCCTACCCTTGGAAGGCAAATTAAGAGGAAGAGGGGAGGGGATAAGAACTCCATGCCTCTGTCCCGTTAGATTTATTACCACATTTCTTCTTTTGAACTGAGACAGTCTTAATGTTCTCATAAAAAGTTAAATAGTCTATCTCTTTTCTGCAACGGGAGGCATTACAATATTTAATTAGAAATTTACTATATATGGTGTGCCCGGGCTCGCGATTTATGTTAGAACATTTTTAAATAGTACCTTTCGACTCATAAATTTCTCTGTTCTTTTTCATGATTATCTTTTCGGAAAATCTACAATTTCAGATTGAAAATTGAAAATAGAAAGGAATATGAAAATTCAATTTGTGAATTGAATATTCAATCAATTTTTAAGCATGCGGCTATATGAAAACCGAGAGAGGATAAATGGAGGAAAAAGTGGGGCAAACTCTATCTGTGGGCAATGTTGGTGCTCGAATAGAAAGGTGGATGAGAGCAAGGAAAGATGTATCATTGAAATATGTGAAGGTATAAGAGGATCGAATTCCCAACGAATCGTCATGCCATGCAGCAATATGCAGTCTATTATTGGGTTTTATACGTCAGTTTTTGCAAAATGAGGAAAATGGTACTTGGAAATTCATGTTGGTCGATAGTCTCTCAAATGTAACAGGAATTTGAAACTTGCTTTTAATGTATTTTGATTTTCGATATTTTTTATTCTCATTTCTCAGTATTGGAAACAAGTAGTTTAAGAGAATGTTAAAGGGTCTCTCAAGCTGACGATATTGGCTAAGTTACTTCGGCTTGGACTCGGTTCAGATTTTTTTAATATCCGGAGACACAGACGCTTCACGTCCCCATGCCACCCCCCATCCTCGTTTTTATTTTCATCCCTAAGGCGGATCTCTGTCTTTCCGCCAGTCAAGCACGTTTCACGAGATTCTATGGGACATCTAGCTGACTGTCTTTTGCTCTGGGATGTATCGATTTGAATATTTTTGTCGTCAAAGCTCGCGTTAAGGGTGTAAGCAACTAGAAAAAATGAAAGAAAGTTTTAACTCCCTTTGAAGATAGCAGCGTTATTCTTCCAGCCAGAAATTTATATGCACACAAAGAATTGAAAGTCTTCGAACTAAAAGAAAAATATTTTTGGAATTAGAATACTGATGTTTTAATATTTTCAATGATGAAGCTTTTAACTTTGCAAGATCAGCTTGAAAGCATTTTAAAGTTAAAAGCTTGCTCATTGAAAGCCTTTCAATTCTAATCATTTGAAATTCCATCCAATTCTAAAAAATGATTGATATTAAAGTGACTGAATTTTGTACGAACAAAAATTTTTAATTAAAAAGGTTTCGTACTGAAAACGCGCCCCGTAAAATGAATAATGTTAAAGTTTCCAAAGATTCTAATTAACAAGGTTTGTAAAAGAAAAATTTAATTTTGTAAACTTTCTTTGGACTTTCAAGTTATGAAAGAACAAATTTTTCTTCTTGATAAAGTTAGTTATGGTCGAAATGTTACGAACTTTAAAAAATGTTCTCTCTTAATATGATGATAAACTTTTTGCTTCAAAGTTAACCCCCTTACCGTTGTTCCCAAATTCACGAATTTCATGAAAACATTTATAACTTTAATTATTTTCGTGTTTTTTATAATATTTTAAATGATTTATTATTTTATTAAAAGCGGTTATCTTAGAATTTTCCATTCATATTTATATAATACTTCATGGGAGCGCAATCTTTTCTAAACTAAAATTTCTTAAAAACTTTCTTAAGGAATAATGTAATGAAAAAGTGTTCCTCGTACAATTGAAATGTTACTTCAATACAGATCTTTTTAAAAAGGCCGAGAGCGAGAGCTCGTAGAATATAAACCTCGTTTTCCAAGTAATTGCTTTTCAAGAACCTGAATTAACGCTTAAAAGAATTTCTTTCCGCACAAAGCGAATCTCGCCTCAAATGGAGAAATCATGGAAAATTCAGGTCGGCAGTACTTTTCTCTAAACGCTTAAAGACTTTTAGAACCACCTGACGAAAACCGTTGGGGCGGCGCGGCAGTTCTTCGAAGTTCCCCAAGAGTAACTTTACCGTCGTTTACAAGACGAACGAATTACACCCCCTTGAATAGGAGACTCTCTCTTTCTACGCTGAGCAGCAGGGTAGATAAAAATATTTAAAAAAAGAGAGGGAAAAAGAAAAGAAAATTACACCAGGAGAGAAAAAAAAGTTGAAGATTAACTTGATTGAAAAATACTGCAAATTTTACCATTGCACGAAAAAGGGCAAATTTTCATCCAGTTCTCTTTACAAGCAAATAAACAGAAGAATAAATTTTATTTTGCACATCACAAAGGAAAATTATCTTGAAATTCACTTCACTTTTTATTTATTAAAAAGCATTCCTACATTTGTGCGTAAAATTTAAAAATTGTTATGTACCACTAGATTTTAATCCTCTTTTGTTACATTTGACCAAATTAAATATTCTCTCTTGGTTAAAACCGGGAGTATACAAAAGTGTTTAAATATAGTGAAAAAATTGAAATGCACCCACCAGCTGAGGCCATCGGACCGTAAGGTAAACCTTCGCGCGGCCAAAGAGCCGCAATCTTCTTAACCTCCTCAGTTTTTTATCGTTGAAGCCCATCCCCATGAAGACGGGTGGCACACGTGATCCACATTGACACTCCAGGATGGTATCTTATAAAATCTCAAAATACCGTCTTATAACCCAACTTCCCCCACACAATCCTCCCCACCACAATTTATAATTTTTTTCACTAGATCGCGTGTGTACCTTCAAAGACGAACTTAACTAAAACCATAATAATCGCGTGATTTAAAATGTATGCTCAATATAATTACAAGCATAAAATTAATTCACAAGGATCTCATTAAGGATCCAACTCATAAAGAAAGTAATTGTTTCATTACCGAGGACGGAAGAATTAACTTAAATACATCCCAAACGAAGCCAACATGCAATTTCAGATTCCAGAGGACTCTTCCAACAAATCAATTTGACCTTCTGCAGTTACACGTAATAAAATAAAAAACGAGCGACGAACCACTGCAGACTTAAGAATAAGAATGACCTTCAAGGTTGCATCGCGTGTCGCCTTTGGTTGAACTTGAAGCAACAACGTGACTCGTACTCGGTGGCCTTTTCCAGGACAATATCCACCGAGAGAGGATGCAACGGGTCGCAAGCCACGCAACTGACTGTCAGTTCACTTGGCGGCCTCGAACATCGAGGGATGCTGCCACCCCAGCTGGCACGAACCGCGCAAGATCTGCCCCCACGCGGCGATATACACCCCCATGCACCACCTTCTTAAATCTCCAGTCCGTCGTACTCGTACAATTGTCGTCTGAATTCTCCCCAACCACTGATAGTAGAATCCCACATCCCTGATCCTTCTTACAACCTTCGACCTGTGGACAAACTAGCCGCGAAATCCGCTTTTCCCTTTCACCGAAGGCTAACAAAAATTCTGTGAGATCGATAGGAAAAAGTTATAATATTCGCATAGGGAAATTCAGTTGTCTGATGCTCAAAAGGCATGTTTATAAACTCGACATCAGTGTTTTAGATGACATTTAGGATTGTTATTTTCTTTAAAATACCAGGGATTTACCCACTTAATCTCATTTACTGATGTAGCTCCGCCTACTTGGACCCGCCCCCTAATTAAACACGCCTATAAGTGACACAGTTCCTCCCACTTGAACCCGCCTACAATTGGTATATCCCCTCCCCTTTAAAATCGGCCTAGTTACCATTTACGAAATATCTAGTGTGGAGACACATTGCGCTTTGGAATTATGGAGAGCCTTAGCAGTAAAATAGAAGTAACGTTTTGTTCGGTGCCCATGGTTTTTGCGACCGCCATTAAACACTCCAACTTTACGCCATCCGACTCACTTCTTGTTTCTCTTTTTCACCTTGTCTTGAGCGTAAACCCCCCCCCCACCCTTTTTCTATTTCCTTGTTCGTTTGAGCTTCTTTGTTAACCCCTTGTTTCCATTAGGAGTGATATAGTGCGTGAAACACTTTATCTACCCTCCTCCAGGTTCGCGGTCACTCCACCTCCCCCTTCAGTTTCCCATTTACTGCCAAATCCAGATTTCGTTTTCATAAAAATAATTACCAATCTTTCTCTTCCGCACCAATGTATCAAATCAGTATTTATTTTATCTTGGGCTAAAAATAAGTTTCAGGATAAATGATACATAAGTTCATAAACCTAGATAAAAGCATTCTGATCAATAGAGAAAAGAAATTTTTAGATTCGGAATATCCTATGCCTAGTCATCAAATTTTTAAATAGAAATAGGGGTTGGAAAGCAGGAAATAACTATTTTTAAATGGAATCCATTAATGGACTGTTGACATAAAATATTATCCCTTATATTTCTAATTTATTTTCAAGAAAGTTTTCTTTTCCTTTTTCATAAACCAATTATGTAGTTTTTGTCAATATTTACGACCCACATTCCGGCACAGAAGAACTGGTGTTTAATCAATCAAACAAAAGATGTCAGAACACATTATGAAGTTTTTTCCATCGTCAGTATTTTTTCCTAATCAATAATAAGAAGAAAAAATAGAGGGATTCATTGTCAGAGATGAGGGCTGTTGCGCATGGAGGAGAGAAAAAAAAATGAAAAGACGGGGAAGAAAAGAAAAGTGTATTTCTTCCTTTCCTGGAAACCATCGTTATTAAGAGTGTTGGAGTCATGTTTCTCAAGATTCGTTAAGGAAAGTACTGTTAGTAATAGTACTATTTTTAGAAATCTTAAAAATTATACCAATCATACCATTTAAGTAATAATTTTGTTTTGAAGAAATAGTTACGTCCGAGATTACACGGGAAAGGATAATAATCCTGTTTTATCGTATTTTCGCCTTTATTTCTGCTCGCTCTTTGTTTCGATACCAGCGTGGTGAGAAAATTCATTGCACTCGTGTTTCATAAAGAAGTGGCGTCTAGACTGGCGGAAACCCAGGATGAAAAAATTTAACGAGAAAAAAAAAAATAATTTAACACAGAGACAGATCAAAGCCACATCGTCTGGACGTCATACTTTTCTTGAGATTATTTAATGAAGTGATCATATAAAATATAGAAAAAGCGTTATTTATTTTCATTCAAGAAACATGGAAATATAAACTTTGATATTTAACTGGAAGCGAAACACGAAATATTTACAACCCGCTTTTTATAATAGAATGAGAAAACATCAACAATTAATAGATCAAATTAATGATATTTCTTTATCGTTCCATTTTTCGGTCGTTAAAAAAATAATAGAACCATTAAACTTCACTTTTACAATAAAAGAAAAACAAAATTCGATAGACTAATTCCACTTGGCATGGAATGTTTCGATAACTTAATATTATGTTAGTGCCGTAATTTCATTAGGATCACAGGGAAAACTTGTTATTCCCGAAACAGAAAACATCGCAATAGAGACCAGTGCCCTTTTACAATTATTTAGCAGAGCTCTATATCGTATCGCGTGTTCGGGGTACAGAATCCCATTCCAGTTTTGTTCCTTTATGAAACTAATTATACCATACCGAATGAACCTGCTTGTTATTCTATGGATCTCGAAATCATTCCATTTGTGTCCTAAGTAGTTAATAAAAGCTCTCTAACTTTCAGAGAAATAATATTAAAATAATAAAAAGAATAAAAAGAATAAAAATACAAAAATTACACAGTTACTAATTTCGACTAACGAAATGCATAAAAATGGAGAAACAAGAAAGCTACATTTTCAGTAGTTAATTTAACTTTACTTTCACCATAAAAATTAGCAAGCAGCTTTTTCAGGGCAGCGAAATAAAACAAGATTATAATGTTTGCACGTCCTCGTTATACCAGAAAATAATGATAAAATCTGTGATAAAAAATGGAAGGTTTTCAAGAGCTTTTAGCATCTCACGAGAGTTAAAAGCTCGCTTTGTATATGCATGGACTATTAGACCAAAATTCAGAGTACCTGAGAGGTACAAATGCACTTAGTCCTTTAGTCTTAAGCCTGTTGGCCCATAATCCGGCTGTGAAATGATCTAATGGAGAAAGACGCTCAGAACTCTAGGGATGAAAACGCATGGAATATGAAAGCTCAGAAAAAGAGAAAGAGTGCAGAAAATGTAAAGAAAGGGGATTTTGAGATGATCTTAAGTGTTGGAACCCTCTTGCCTTTGTTATAAATATGCAAACCACTGCCATCTGGCTCACATCCTATCCTTTTTCGAGTATCTTTCCTGCCTGAAGACTAATGCTTTTCATACCAAATTCATACTTAATATTCTTCCCCAAAAATTATTTTATGAATTGCAAATATATCTTATTCATTTTTTTAATCCTGGGCTATACATTTTTCGGAAAAAAAAAGGTGATAAGTTTTATTTTACACTGAACCCAATAGCGATAGAAAGTATATTTCTTTTTTTACTCCCAGCATCAGAAAAACTGAAGGCGTAATTACGCTTGGTTGCGAATTCATTGTCCGCGTTTAAATTTATTTTTTAGTTGAATTCTGATGAAAAATTATGGATAGTAGCAAAAAGAAAATGAAAATATAAGTCGACAGGTTGATGGTCAGTTTCGTGAAAATGAATATTATAAGAGGAACAGAGATCATAATTTACAAAACTTTCTACTAAATAAATTAAATTTTATGGAATTTTTGACACTTAAGGGTTGGTTTCAAGAATTTAAAATAAAGGTCTTCCTTCAGTTTACGGAAAAGAACATATCTATACTCCCAAGAGAGATTAAAAGTTTTAATTTAATCCATACATGTTATGTATACCATATATATATGTAATACGAGGTAAGAAATAATACGAGGATATCGAGAAGCGAAGGGTATTGGATTAAATATATCTTGCTATATATACATTCAAGATACAGCAGCTTAATTTTCCCGGAAAGCTTTTGCGTAAGTCTGGCCGTTTGTATAAGTGCTTACGACTTGTGTGCTTCTATGAAACAGCAGTTCAACAGGAATTCCAAATTACGTTATTTCTAGAATTTGCTCAGGATCAGACTTGAGAGTGAGCTCCTTTGAACTCTAAAAGACACGTTCGATCAATGATTTATCAAAACTTTGCCGCAAATTGTTATCAATAAATTACAATTATTTATAGAATATAATTCTTTTAGAGAAAATATAAAATTGACTATTCTTCGTGTTTTGTTTCGTTATATAATATCTTTTTACTCGTTTGTACTAGTATAGAGCTCTAGTTTTCTTTCAGTTTCTTTGATACCATAAAGTAACTTAATTCTATCGTAAACTAGGAAGAAGATATTCTCGTTGAGAATACTCCAGCATCAAAACTGACTGTTTTAAAAGGAAACAAGAAAAAAAATTCAATTATCTAGTCAGAAGAAGAGAACAAAGCGGAAGGTCGAGAACATCGGTTAAATTGAAAAGAAAATCGTAAATTTTTAGTGGATTTTTAGCGTTAAAAATACATTTTTGAAATGACTTAGATAAAATGTAATAAAATAATAAAGTTTCAATTACTCACAGTTGATGTACTTTTTGGATTAGGAACACTTACCTGAAACAGAAAAAAATATATATATATTAATTTCTTAACTCAAAACATATTTTACTATCTATCTGAAATTGAAGTTGATTCATTTGATTATTTATATCTTAAGGGTTCTTCCCTTAGAAATACAGCATTTCTAAAATAAAACAAGAATCTTTTATCTCTCCATCTCGATACCAAGTAAGTGTTCGATAACAAATTATGTAAATTTTAAATTCCTTTTCAAACGTGGGTAGAGATGCCTTCCCCAATCTCATGTAGATTCTCGATAAATTGATGAAATAAATTGATTTTCAATCACATTACCATGGAAATGGGAGGCGGAATATATTCTGAAAGTCAGAGACACACGCATGGAGATTTGACATAGAATCGCGTTTGTTTTCTTCCTTCTTTTCGTTTTCTTTTTATTTTATTTCTTTACTCCTTTCAAGTTTTTTCGGTCACCAAAGGCTCCACTTTTTGTCATTAAAGATCTCCTTGAACTGCTTGAGGCGTAGGTTGATCCACCCAACGAAGGATTTCATTTGATTCCTCGAAAGGGGAGAAGCGAGGCCTCATCTTTTCTGGGTTGAGGATAGAAAGGGGACTTTGAGGCTAAATTACAGGATCGGAAATCTAATACGTCTTGATTACTTGGCGGATTAAACCTTCGAAAGTTTTAGGAGATGAAGGTCTTCTCCGAAAATTTCGCTTAAATGATACTTCACCGATACCATCTATCATTTTAATTATAAATTGTATAAAATATCCTCTTGAAGACGATAATTCTTCCATTTTTCCGGATCATGTCCATAATCGACAAAAGGCAAAAAAATGGTTGCTATTTGAAAGGTTTTTAAGAAACCATAAAAGTGAACATCCATTGGGTAAAGAAAAGAACGAAATATCTGTACGTTTTGAATCGGGCGAAAACTTTAAGCTTCATTTACATTTTTTGAACATCAGTGCTAGCATTATCATAAAAAGATGCTTGGTTAGATTTCCGCGTGACATTATCGGCCACCTGCTGTTCCTTCATGGGGCCACCGAATCTTTAAATTGCTATTGGAGAATCGTAAAAAGGATTACGTGCACCCTAAAATTGAAAAAATGGTATAAAACACTGAATTGTTTTACATTATCAATTTAACATAGTGAGAAAAGGGGCTTTGGCAAAGGGGGTTGTAAAGAGGGTGGAATATATGAAAAAAGATGGAAGTTCTAGCTTTGCTCTCTACTTATGGTATGGCTTGCTTCGCAATTAAAATGTTTCGTTTATTATTATCTTCCCACTGCCTTTGCAAATGCATTATGAACGCAACGTCAAAACGAGTCAACACTCTTCTTTCTAAAAACTATGTTATTTATTCACGAGACGCTAGAGTCGACGCAAACGTCGACTACAGTTTTAAACCTTAGTTATGAGGGAAGTGCCTCGACTTTCCTTTTGTCTGGTGCAGTTTCCACGGAGAAAAAAAGGGAATAATGACAGCGAAGAAAAAATACAGCGCTCCGGGATTTATTTAATCGCTCAAAAGAAACAATCTTAATAAGCCAGAACTCATAAGCAGTGATAAACTGCGAGGAAAGAGATTCTGCGAAATTCGATATCAAAGGATTCCGTGTTTACAGATTTTTTAAAACTTTTTTTCACGTTCACTAACAATGTGAAAATGCAACTACCATATTAGAAGTGGAGAAAATTTTTCCTTAAAACGAAATCTCAGTGATGGAAGAAATGTATTTTAGTGCATATTGAACTATTTTCGAAGTTGCGATGATAACTAAAGTCCTTTATGTTGCAGCTTGGCAAGTTTTATGTGTAGTTATGGAAAAGCGATAAAGATAAGCTGCGTGAGACTCAAGTGTATGAAGATAATAATATATTATGCCACTACGTGACATCAAGAGAAGAAATAATATGATTTATAGCGTATTCATGCGAAAGTATAAGAAAGGTAGAAAATTACGGGAAAAACTTATTTGAAGTTTCTTTGTCTTTTTTATAACCAAGCATCGCTTTGTCTCAAGAAAAGAGTGCCATTAATATTCTTTATAAAAGAAGACATATTTAATGAGGGATGACCTGCAAGAAGTCCCATTTAATGGAAAACCAATCATGATAGATTTTACTGCAAGAAACTCTTTAATATTATGAAATACTCAGGTACAAATTGTAAAAGATAACACAGTCACTATTTCTAGATTTGGTTTGACAAAACACAGATCTCGACTACTATATGTCTGATCATACGTCAACCATCACTACTTAGATATCTAAAAATGATCTAAATTATGAAAAATATCTCAAGAAAAATAAGTTTTCAATTTATTCTGACTTTTACCTTGTGAATGTGCAGTAAAGGAATAAAAAAATCAATAGAAAAGATGGGGTAGAGTATGGGGATAATAATAGTAGTAGAGGTCAGTGTTTGGTTAGCCAGGAGCGGGGCAACAAAGAATAGAGGGGGTATACAAATCACTGTATGGTCAACTGGTGGAGAGACAGTAGTGCAGATCCATGTTTAGTCAGCCAAAAACATTGAATCAGTAAAAATCGAAATACCTTGGCTAAAAATATTTAATTTAACTAAATTATTTCAAAATACTGAATATTCTTACCCTTCGACTTAAGGTGACGGTGGAGTCTGATATGGAATAGGTGTCAACGACAGAATGGAATCGAACAAGTTTTTTGGTTGGATGACTTTTTTTCGATCGTGAACACAGAGAGTACATGGTTGAGTTCGTAGGTATGCTTGGGGGCATATCGAGAGATTTCTCTCGCCTATCACTTTTTTTTTTTATTTTTTATGTAGAGTACACTCGAACAATACGAAATCCGTTTTCAGTGACCCGAATCACGCTCGTAAACACATAAACGCTCGTAAAAAAATCCTCGGCAGAATTTATCTCTGATGATTCGCTCATTCCCCTTGATCTACGTTTCTTCTAGAGGCACTTTTTATTGTCGTTAGTTTTGTGGGGATTTTATTGTCAAGCTTTTGCACCAGAAGAAAATATTTTTATTGCGTGATAAAAAGTAATTTTGTTTATTCTTTAACAGAAGCTTTTAGTAGTATTATTTGTCAGGATAGGTTTTAAGTTTTTAATTTATTAGGCTTGTACATTTTTAGGAAGCGGTGAACCTCAATCAAGATTTGTGAATATTTTTTTGCTTCGATTTTAGTTGTTTATTACAACCCTTAAAATCGATGAGAGTTCAAAAGGACCTCCCACGACATCTCTTTGTAGAAACTGAAGACTTTCCTCGGCGTCGGCAAAGCAGATTTCCTTTCGTTTAATATCGTGTATGGGTTAGACTTTCCTTGCTTCATAGTCCATTGCGCCGCCAACACAGTTTTGATTATTTCTTTCTTTAAAATTGATAATTGATATTCATTTCTATGTTTTCTATGAAATATACTTTTTAAGTTTAGAAATTACAAATACGACACTTTTTTAATAACGGAAATCAAGAATCTGTTTATCTATTGGGATAAATTTGACATAAGAGAGTCCTTCAGAAATTTAAGTTTTCGATGTTGATAAATTATAGCTTGTGACTTGAGATGGTAAAGCAATTTTGTTAATTAAGCCTTCTGGCTTCTCTCTCGAAAAGATGCAACACTTTTTAATTTCAGCCCGCTTCACTTTAATTGAGGCCAGGATTATAATGGGGATGATTACACTGAATTGCACTCTCAATACTCTGCATCCGTTTTGAATGCTTTGAGGACCTTAAGACGAGAGCGGATAGAAATTAAAACTGCTTTTAAAAAGAAAAATTGTCTGAATAGACAATATAGAGTTATATAGAATCCACAAACATTTCATTTCAAAGATAAATAGGTCAACATAAATATTCTTCTCGGGTTCATAAACAAATGTGCATTTTACTCTATTTTAAAAGTACTTTAAAACTTAAAAATCAGTCAAATAATAAATTGTAACTGAAGGCAGTAGGTATTTTTTGGTAAGTGACCATATTTGACAGAGTAATATCTACTCGCAAGTGGAATTGAAATTGGATAACAGTGGGGAGTGTTATTGTCGTTATCACCATGGTACATCCGGCAGGTTGGTTATAGAGAGTGGCAAATCTGGCATAGTTGGAAATGGAATCGATTATGCCAGAGAACTGGAATCGAATGAGTCGGTATAGGCGGAAGCAGTCTGTTGTCGCTATGCTTGAAGGAGCTAACGAGCATCAGAACCCAACCACTGATTGTGAGACTCTCAAATGAAAATCACAATGCAAGAATAATTCCTATTAACCAACACGTAAATCAATGCACTCGCATCAGTGACCCTTAATTAGTATCGTTTGTCTCCCGAGGCTCTAACGAGTGCTAAATACGAGCATTGAACTCGAACGCAATTATCAAGGGTGCCATTTTGTTTCATTAAGTTGGTCATACGGATTAAGGCGTTGTCTTGAAATCTAAAAAAAAATATTGAGGGGTTGCAGGGATCCTCTACAGAAGAGTTTTTTAAAACCTTTTCTTTGCTAACTCTAAAGAGATTACTGATTTAGATACTCAAAATTAATTTCATATACTATAGGCTTTGTTTCGGTGTTCGGTTTTCGGAACGATAATTATTTATTATTTCGAAGAACATATGATACAATTGTATTATTCTTACTGTTAGAACTTTTTTTTATGTTCAAGCTTTGTTCTCGAAAATAAAAGGAAATAGGAGTTGCATAATGGATAAACTGCATGAAAAGCATTCTCACGCATCAATTACGAACAATCATTTTCAGAGAAGTTAGAAGAGGTGTCCAACCCATGAAAGATAACAGCTCTCAGAAGAGTCCCTAATGGTTTTACCGGGAATCGATGGAAAACATAACATCTCTTTATAAAAAAAAACACGCATGGTATTCTATATAATTCATATTAACAGTAATGATTTCCTGGAGTTCGTTGACTCTTTTGATAGCAGGAAGAAAATATATATTATCAATTTTAAAATACGTGATGCGTTTTGAATCATTATTTTGTAAGAAAACAAGATGTAACTTTCAGGGGGAATTTTTTTTTCCTTCAGTAAACAGAATCAAATTTTCTAAAGAAGATTTTTGTTCTTATCCCAGATTCTTTCCACTTCATTATGATTGTTAAAAATGTTGTAATTTGAACAGTATGTATGTACTTTTTGCAACTTTATAACTCCCTTTACATTTTATTTCGCCTCTACACCATTTTACTATCTCCCTTTTCACCTTCTAGCATTTTCTTTTGTACATTTCTCATGCAGATGTTGTAATCTCAGGTTTGTTCATTTCCTCCGAGTCTTGTGGAAAAGCACAATGGCGTATGCACAGAATCTGAGACCTGTTCTCAGGCGTGTTGCCTGACAACAGAGACGCAGACGGTCGATAAAACATATTGTAAGCTTCACTACACCGACCCGATTCGAAACAATTGTAAATAGTATATCCTTAAGGCGTCTGACTAGAAATCAGATTCCCTCTGAGAATAACAAATTAATAATGTCATTCCTGGCGAGTTTTCTACTCGAACAGAATTACAGCTGAGAATAAATACTTTCGATAAAAAAAACGAAGATAAAATAAAAATAAAATAAGAATCCTCTTGAGTTGAAGAACATTTTAAAAGAGTTTAATACACTGTAAAGTGGATGAGTACAAATCTTTCCAAACTTCTCAGTCTGCGTCGAGCTCAAAAGTTCATTGGGGTGGAACCACTCAGATATTACCACACTCTCCTCTTTCCTTCTATATTCGTAGTCTTTTTATCAGTCTTTCATTTTACTTCCTCCCCAGTCTACTCTACAGAATAATAACTGTTTACAATTTTTTATTCATTTTTGGGTCTCGAATAATGTATAATGTTCCGGATCAGAAATGGAAAAAGAATCTGTAGTTGGGCTCAGAGAAAGAATTTATTTAAATTTTTCAACTCATCCCTTCGTGCAGAATTTTCACGCGGATTCATTCTTCCATCTTTCGTTCATATTCGCAACGTACAGTTCGGATAATCCTTCCCTTATCGTAGGAAAATCCGGCTTTCAAATAAAACCTCAGTAGGGATTAGAAACGGTGCCAGACACCAAGCCAAATACACGCTCCATTTCATTCTCAGTCGTCTGGAGTTTTTCATCCCCTCTTTTACTTTTTTTTACTCCTCTGCACATTTGAAAGCCTTCGAAATTAAAAAATATCAATTTTTGATTTTATGGACTCTAGCCTAGGTCCAAAAATAATCGAATAAAAAAATTCAGTATTTATTTTAACATATCTATCAGTTCAATAAATAACTAATAACAAAAAAATTAATAAATCTACAACTGACTAATTTTATTTGATCCCTTTTTGCATTTTTCCTCTGTCCTGTTTTGTGTGTCTGGAAATTTTGTCATGCAACGTAGGCACATCAATTTTTCATTTGATTTGTCACCAACTATCAAGTCGAGTGCACTTGAACTCGTTGCAGTACGTATATAATTTACTGCGACTCGTTACAAGGTAGACTGCCATGAAAACTAAACTCAAATAATTATTTTCTAACTAGATTAATAAATTTTCTAAAGATGATTATTTCACTGAATCTACCCTCACTAATTTAATCATAACACTTTTTTCACTTAAACCAGATGCTCTGTGACTTAATTTTCAAGCTGTTTTAAATTCTCATACTAAAAAGTAATAAACTAGAAAAGGGTGATTTAAATATAAATGGCGCTCACTAGCTTGATAAAGAAAAGACAAAGGCAGAGACGAGTAGATTTTAATTAAAAGCACCCCCAGCACAAGGGTATGAACAATACGTTATTGTATGTGAGCATCGTGGCATTTGACAGATCTACAGACCACTATTGGATTCCAGTGATCTCTCGTTTGCAACCACAGGGCGACAATGCGAATGTTAATAATGTGCTGTCTAACCGATTTTACGATTTTGTTTTATTTATGTTTGTGAAAATTACAAATTAAAGTTGAAGTCACGACACAAGTAACATAATATCAGTCACGGTATCTGACAGTTAGCCAAGTTTAAATTTCCACGTGACCCGAGGTTGGTGAAGTAGAAGAAAGCACGTCGGTCGACTGTTTAAGAAAAAAAAAAAAAAAAATTCAAACAGATTTTATCACGTCGTGTAGCGAACGCATAATAACACAAGGAGCGTGCTGTTTAAGCAAGGTTTTTTATTACGTCATTGTGTCAATACTCACTGAAGATATGGTATTTTCTAGACTGTTTATGTTGAAACATATGAAGTTCATTAAAATTCAAGAGAAATTGTTTAGGGTTTGTTTATTAAATTAAATATTTTTTAAATTGATATTAACTTGAGGTAAAAGATTAAAATTCCGGTTTTTCTACAACCTAATTACTTACTCTACGAAAGGAGTAATTAAGTCGGTATAATTAATGGGACCTCGAAACTCGAAATCGTAACATGATAACGTGTTATGCGAAGCAATTAAACTGCAGGGTTTATCGACCAGCAATTATTCCCCACTAGGCGAAGTAGATACTAAAAAATGACTGCTCAGCAGCAGGTGTTTTCATGTTGTTCTGATATCAAACTAGCCTGTTATTCATGTAAAATCAACTTCGAAGTCGACCATAGATATAGAAACTTACTCTTTTATCGACTGTGAAAGGAGAAGATCGCGCTTTTATCGATCATAAAAAGAGAAGCTAACGCCCTTATCGACCGTCGGTTCACAATTTTATAAAATGGTAGAAAAATGCTTGCAGCTGAATATTAGAGCGTAAAATAATTAAGGATTGAATTTAAATGCTTTAAAATAGGTTAAGCGTTCGCCATAAATGGAGGGACGACGTTAACACGATATCTGGAATGTTAGTGGATGGTTATGGGTCTCGGTGAGATTCACATTTGGGATTTAGCTGTTTCACAGAAACCAGAGAGAATTTAGGTCGGGCTAGGTCATCGAGGACGGAATAGCTCATTGAGTTGAGCGTGTTCAATTGTGCTCAAACCAGAAGATTTATTCTTTTTAAGTATCCGAACATCCCCTTCGAGATATATATAGTAATATATATTAAACTATTTTTCCTCTAATCTCACAATGGGACAATTCTAGTGTCATTTAAGCCACTTTCGTGCCAACTTAACGGTCCCGGGATTCGAAACCTGGTAATGTAGCTTTCGTAAGCGACTTTTTTTCTGACTTTTCAGAAGCGTGAGAAATATATAAGAAAATAAGGCACAAGTGCTTAAGACGTGTTTCAGCGATTCTGGGCGCAAAAGACTGAATCGAAATTCTCCTTGGCTTACATCCAAACGAGATTATACTTTCAAGGGGAGAAGATCCTTTACATAATTGAATAATTTTTCAATTTTAATGACGATAGTAATAAGTATAATTAATTTTATTCAATATTACAATATTAAAGTTGATATTATACTTCGAAAATAAGGAAATAAAATTCGTATTATTAAAATCTATTGATTTAATTTATCTATTGTTCATTTAAAATTATCTATTGCTGGTGCATTTACGAGATTTTATAAATTATTTCGTGTTTTAAATAATCAATCGTGAAAAAACTACCCGTAAATGTTTAAAACGCACTATCAACTTTAAAAGCAAATAAAACGCTTTCCTCGTACTATAAACGATATGAGTCAAATATCCATTCTACGGTTGAGTACTCGTAACAATTTTGTGGCTCGAACTTCATTTCTTGAAATTTTATTTCTACTAGTAATGGATTTTTGATGACTTGAGATAAAAACTGTGCTGAATCGAAGAAATGAAAACGTCACTTTTAGAAACATAAACAAGTTATAAAACAATGTTATCGAATAATAAGTTTCTAAATTATTAAAATGTTAAAAGCAATTATCATTCAATTATAAGAAGTGTTTGCAATATTTAGCCTCGCCCTTAGACAGGTGGGGCACTCTTGGGGTTTCACACCCCTTGTAAATAAAAATAAATAATTAAAAAAATTCTAATTATTATCTTTAATTATTCAGTTTTGATTCCAATAGTTAAAATTCAATTAGAAAAAGTACTTCGGCTTTTCAACACTACTCTCTTGAGAAAACGCTTTAATTTAATTAACTTTAAACATTTAAATATATAATCTTATTTCCTGTACTGTAAAACCCGTTCTCTAAATGAAACTCTTGCTCAAATTGTTTTTATTAGCTATAAAGTTAGGTGTTGTTCAGAATAGTTATTATAATTTCTCTAAATTCCAGGAGATCCAAGTTTTAACGAGCAGTGGGTTAAAGTATGAATCTCATGCCTTTATTTAATTATTTGTAAAATACTTTTTGATAATAAATTTTTAAAAAAAGTATTTGATTCTTTAAGTAGAAGTAAACGAATTTAGTGCGCCATTTCATGTCTGGCTCTGGAAGAATTTACTACTTAAAATACTCGAAATCCTTGTATATATAAAGTGGGTAGTATATATAAATGTAAATGATAAATTTTAAACTTCTTTACCAATAATTATACTCATACCTACGTATTAATAAATTATAATAGAGTTCATTCCTATATAATATTGATTGTTCTTATAATTAATAAGAAAAAATTAGTATAAATGGATTATTTATATACCGCTGAACTTCTAGTTAATATTAATTATCTACAATCGGTTTAGTAACTCTCTTTACTCATTTTCTAAATAAGACTAATCTTCATGTTAAATCTCGGAACCGTAAATCAGATTTAGAAAGTTATTTGTTTTTTATCTTCAAACATTCAAGGTTTCCGAATCTGAATAAAGCATCTATTTATCACACCTTTTGATTTATACGTTTAGTTTAAATTAAATGATTTTTTTTACTCTTTTCATTCGAAATTAGTTATAAAATTATAGATTGGTTTATTTATATGATAAATACTTTTGTAGATTAACTAGTGTGCAAACTTTTAATTATGACACAGAAGATGTTAAAAAACGTATAAAATCTTCTTTTGGGCATTTTCAAAAACTGTAAAACGTTAGATGTAACGTAACTTTCCACTGGTACAAAAACTACTACACGAACGAATTTAACTGGCCGACGAGTCGCAAAGTTGCGAACGAACTGTAGATCCACGTGTCGTAGGTCGCGGTTGAGTTGATAAAACAGAAATTGAGTTTATTCAAGGAGATCTGCAGCCATCGCGCGGCAAATAATTCAAACTTGAAACTTTCGTGTTGACAGAACTATTGATTTCCTCCTCTAGTAACAATCCAAGGAAAATTGCCGGTAAAGCAGAATTCCTCTTGGAAAATTAAATGCGCAAGTTACCGACTTCCGGAAAACTGAAGGGTATACCGACACTATTTCAACGTGCTCGAATTTCTGGGAAAAACTTACAGGTGGCGAAATTCAAACTCGTGGCGCATGCGCATGTTTAAAATTTTCAAAGAGGAAGGTTTAATTTGAATATTTAATCATTTTTTGAATATCGATTACTGGAACTAGTCAAAGGGAATATTTTGGATTGAAAATTTACCTTGTGTAGCGTTTCATGACTAGCAATTATGTGTTGTGTAGCATCAGAGTGGATAACGCGATCCACGGAATTCGGCCTGGAAACACCATCGACTTGAGTAGAATCCTTGAGCAGTGAAGGTGAAGAAGGAACAGGTAATTGTTCCTCAATTCCATGTCTAGTTTTCTATCAACAGAAAAATATTTAGTTAATATTATTAATTAGAATATTGTGTACGTAATAAACATAATAAATCTCACATTCTCCGGAAATTGCTACAATAAAGGAAGAGTAAAGATAATTTAAAAAGTTGGATGAGAGCACTACTCGTAAATTAAAAAGTCATGACTTCATCAACATCGCTCTTTCCAACTTTTAATGCACTTCTCAAATAAATGGCTGAATGCCATGTTAATATAAAAATAGTATATATCATTATTATTTTATTACTCTTTAAAATAATTCAGTCACCTGATCTTCAAACAGATCGTGAGATTCTGATGATTCAATCCGAGTTTACTGCCACTGATTTGATACCGAAGATCAAAAACAAAAACAGACCCAAATTAAAGCGACTATATGGAATAATAAAATCAATGACTAATTTAGTACTAATTAAGTTTAAGAAGAGAAAGACACAGTTAACAACTTTACACCTAGATTTTCGTAAGGTATCTGTTTTTAAATAAAATTACAATCGACTTTAAATGCCTGGCTGATCGACAGTCTTAACACCAATGGGTTTAACATCGAAAGAGGGGTTGGGGGTTAATCGTGTGAAATCCTGGATTTATCCCTACTCTCGTCGATCGCTACCCTCGTGGGGCTTCGGATTGGGTTGATAATATATACGTGTAGACATTCACGACAACTTGGTAAATTCCAACAGACGCGTTATCGAATCCTCGTTCTATTATATCGATCCTGAATTTAACAAACTGTAACACCTATTTTCGACAATAAATTTAATTAATAATTGATTTTAGGAAATTACAAGCGGTTAGACGAGCTTTGGATCTGCTAATTAAATTAGGTAAGTCAATTATTATTAAATTCGAAATCTGGACAAGAATTACTGTAGGTCAAAGAAAATGTTACTTTTTCTTTGAAATTTTTAAGGCAAAAGCGAAGCAATTATTGAACTTTACTAGTCGTAACATCAAAAGGACAAAGCCACTGAAATTTACATGGTTCCAATAACGTCGACATAGTCGTGTGCGGTCATTTTGAGTCAAGTGCTGGCCATCCGTGTTATTATGCTAGTTAAAATGGCGTACCAGACGTGGCCAATAATCTTCCACATCGCTTGATACTTCTTTGTTTTCGCACTATGCTCGCTATTCTCCACATATCTGATCACTGAAGCATTCTCTCGAGTGTCGTTCCAAAGTCCCTAACGATTTTTGTTAGACAGTTATACTCATTCGACCATTTTATCTAAAACCGAATTTGCTCCCTTCAATCTACTTTAAATACATTTTACAAAGGTGACAAACATATAAGAATATTCTTTAAGCCATCAAAGAGTGTTTTAATTACTTTAGATTTATGAACTTTTGCAGAAGCGACTTATTGTTAAATAGAATTTGAGTCAATTAAAAGGGAACAGTAGTGGACATTAGAGATTGCAGCAAGGTTCATAGTAGGTATTGTGAAGTTTGACCCGGCTGCAGTAACCTCGGCAGTTACACACTAATTGTTCCCATTAATTCCCTTCAAGCGTGGGCTACAGGGACGTTAGTTTCCAAAGACTTATACTAGTTAAATCTAATTATACGCATAAAGTGGAGTTAATGCAAGGTACTTCGAATCATTAAATCGTTCCTCTTTTGATGTCTCTCCTTTTTTTCATACCATGGACAATGCAAAGTAAAATCTAGTAATGAGGTACCCAATTTGCTATATATTCTAATAATATACCTCTTTGATATTTCGTCCATGTATTGAGTTTTCCAATATGTCACTATCAAGAGAATATATCCCTGATGATACTCCTCTGCAAGTAGTTTCGATTCAGCTACTGACTCCACTTGAACCCAAAATTGCAATTTATATCTTTGAAAGGGGATATAAAATTTTAGCCAATTTGCATCAAGGCCGGTTTCATCCAATAAACTATTTAATCCTTTAAACTCTTTGAAAACTAATTAATATAATAAATGTTAATAGGAAAAGCGTATCAACTACAATGAGATTTCGTCATGATATCTCATGTTGAACATGATATCTGATGCAATTTGGATGTTGTAAACGCATTCATGGTTTTGCCCCAAGCCAAGTTCGAGATAATTGGAACATGCTGACGAATTCCCAGCAATTATGTTAAATTTACACTAATGTGAGTAAATCTTTAACACAATAATGGGAAAAAATTTTCGGAATTGTGATTATCGTAGTGGTTTATTCCTTTAGAAAACTATCTATTATTTGACATCTCGGGTTTTAGAGGCAAGAAATTTACATGTCAAGAAATTTTATGGCAATGGCTCAAGCGTCTCTGAGCTAATCAAGTCGGTCTTCGAAGGCTGTAATCGTCTTTGGGATAAGCTGTCGTGTAACGACTTCAATTTATATGTCAAGTGAAGCTGTTCGATTATTCCGAGTCGAAGTGCTGCAAAATTGTACCCCGGCGATTTTCCAGGTAGAAGATCTTCGACCTCCCACAGTTGCTGCGAGATATTCATCAACCTTGCACTTAATTAAACTTTCCTCAAGGACCATAGCTGACAGCGTCGCAAATTTTTATTTCCTCTTTTCTCTCTCGTGCATTTCGCTACTAATTAACTCGGGAATGTCTCCATCCGATAAGGAAATAAAAGCAAACCTTTTAAAGTTATGTGGGTGTAGGGGATCCAATCAGAGATTAATCAGTTGTCAAATATGATTTTTAAAAGTTGCAAACTTTTATAATAACTATATAATCAATAACAGAAATGACTAATTTCATTAGTTTCTGGAATATGTATTATAATTGCGGTAGAAATATACGCTAATATCGGGAATTAATTAAATTGGGTACAATATAATTATTTTTTATTACTTGTGTGTTACTGTGTGTTTAATTAAATTTTCCTCATTAGAGCTTCCGTGTAAACAAGTCATCCACTCTAAAATCGAATGTGAATTAATTTTCTCAGGGTTTCATTGAAAAAAAAAGTTTTCGCGAAATTAATTTTGATGTTTTGATGTTATGTACCTGATTTGAATCTTGTGAGCCTGGAACATCGGGACTGGCCGACCGGCGGCCATAAATGTTCATCAACGTCTGGTTCAATGGGAAAGCAGAAACTGGACCACCCTGAAAATATAAGATTAAATCTAATTATAAATTTTCAGAAAATACCATTCACATAATTAAATAATTCGAGTCTACATTAACTAAATGTTTGCTTTTCCTTATGCAAATTTGAACTTTCAAAGGTAAATTCATTATAATGTGCTGAGCACTGATTCACTCCCTCGCATTAACAAGTATGTGTGTAATTAGAAGGAAATTAGGAGGAAATCAAGATTTCCCAAATGTAGAAACTCCCATATATGGTAGTTTTTGACGAAATATATAGTATTGAGACTTCGTATGAGCATTATGGATGGAGTAGCAGAGAAATTCACGAAATCATCTACCTCGATTTGCAGGATTCTAACGGATGCACTCTATAGAGTCTCGAAGCTTGGTTTCGCCCTTCTTCCGGCCTGGCTTAGAACTTCAACCTACTTCAATAATAATCTTGTGATAATTGACTGCGTACACATTGCCAAAGATCAAACTGAACCTCAGTCTACATTTAGTCTTAGGTAGACGAAATGTAGATGAAAAATTGCTCAATAGAAAAATTTTCCAAATGTCAAGATTCCCCAAGAAACTTGAGGAGAAACTTCAGAAGGGAATCCTCTTGTCCAGTGATCGTAGCTAATATCTTTGTCCATTCCACTGAGAAAGGTAGTTCCTCTCGTTCCAACCTTAGTCTTAGGGCGCCTCTCTTTCGTAGTTATCGATCGAGATATACGCTCATTGCTTCGAGGGAATGGGGTACGTGCTTTGGTACCGCAATGCACCCAAGAAAGCCGGAAGTATCCGTTTCCTCCATACTCCTTCTCCCCATCTTCCGACTCCAAATTCTTCAAGAGAACTTGATCTTTCTCTTTCTCTCGCTGGTTATTCTAGATTCCGCATCGACTCGCGATTGAGACCTACAAAAACAAAATTGAGTTTCACGAACCTAGGCATCCCTATCCTTGCGGCCGAATTTGTATTCGATAGGCATGCTCTCACAGCAAATGGAAACTCAGAAATAGGGATAACTCGAGATTTATTGGCTGAGATTAAAAGCTGAAGTTGATAGCTTTACTTTTTTTACTTCCCTTCACGAAATATTTTTTGAATTCCAATTCACATTTTCTCTCTCTGATTTTATCCCATCCCATTTTTCGGGAATTTTTCGAGACTTTTGTCATGTTTACTAGAGTGGGAAAGAATCTAGGTCTGAGGAAGTTGGTAAAGTTTATTTCGACCCTTCTGACGAAGCGAAAGAAGTTTTGGAGTCAGGGAAAATTTTATGAAGCAGTAAATATTGATTATAGTTTTCGATTGTCGAGTTCTTATATAAAGGTATTGAAAAATGAGAGAGCTGTTTGCAGCCTAACGAGGAAAAATTGTAACCATGTGGTCCTAAGCATTCAGACGAGGAAGGAGTTACAGCTAACAATCTGTGCCTGCTTGCTTGTTACCAAGTCCGAATTCATCTTCTGCTATTCCTGTATCCTCCGTCCATCCTCGTCAGATAACTTTCTACTTGTACCCTTCTCTTCAGCAGTCAACTGCGGTCAAGTTGCACACGCTCGACCTCCGATTCTCGTTTATTTTCCACGATAGAATGGACGACAGAAGGATCCTTCGAGTTTCAAGATTTGACCAATCCAATGTATTTATTTACTTTCATGAAAGAGGCAAACCTTTCAATATGTTCTTTATTTAAAATCTAATAGAATTTCCAAGCTTTCTACTTTGGAGTATCATTCAGCTCTCTAAAAGTATTTTTGGAAAGTGTTATGTTGAGTGGCTTCTGCAGTAATTCTTTAGGTTAACGTCCCAGAGCAAAACGTAATGAAGCAACTTTTGTGATAACAGTGGCTAAAGTTAGGCATGTTAGGAAAAGTGGAATTTTAGATGATGTGAAAAGAGACATCTCGTTGGTTCTGGAATAGTATAGTAGAAAGTGGATCATAAATATTTCGTTGGTAAAAGTGGGATAAAAAATTCTCCTGAGTAAACATGGGACAAAATGATTTCTCAGAGCGAAAAAAGGAATAAGGAGAACCAATCAGCAGTCGTATTTTACAAACAAACTATTTTCATCCACTTTTTTATTTTCAGCCTCCCATATATAGGACTTTGGGAAAGCCCTGGACCGGGAATCATATATATATATATGGCGAAATAAGGATCTCATTATGGACCAACAGCTGGTTGCTTTCCAGGGAATTAGAAATCCGATATTTATGTGTGCTTTTCTTAAGCTGAGCGTGGAACGGACTCCCCTTGTTTGTCTTCTACGTTTCTAAAATAAAAGTATTGTTTCTGATCCTTCCAGTATGCGATAGATACTAAATTATGCATGGCATTGAGGGAAATTGTTAACCCAAGGATACCAATAGCTGGCCACTCTAATATTTTATGACCCAATACCAATTTTGTCACGAGTACATACCCTAGACAAAACTAGGAAGTAAAGTTCAAAAAGTTAAATATTTTTAATAAAGTTGGATGCAAGATCATACAATCTATTGATTAGTTTATATATTGCTACAGTAATCAAATTCTAGAGATTTAGATTCTAATTGATTTCAGGTTCCAGTACAAAATGAACCATGCAAGCTGCAACATAATCCGCTTTGATTGAGTCTAGGAACAAGCAATGATTGTATCTGTATATGGTTGTCCATTCTATTTATTTAGCATCAGCGCTTTCATGCAAGATGATTGGATTTATCTATGTTTGCAGACGGGATCAGTGATTTTGATAATCTTGTTACGCTAATGTACCAAAATTTCTTCATTCATTATTCGTGATTTTTTTACATCTTTACTATTCTCCGTGATTAAGTAATAACCAGATTATCGCATCTGCTCAAAATGGCTTCCATAACAGGTTCCGTTTATAGTCACATTGATTGAAGCTGACGCCGAACGACCGATGTAGGCTCAGAGATTCAGGACAAGAGCTTCCGGTGCTCTTTGCATAATGGAAGCCAACGTCACACGACTTTGTCATCGCAAAGTGTCACCATTCTGAACGTATAAGCGACTACTATGATCGATCGTAAAACACACTACTTCAATGAAAACATGATAAGCTACAACATAACACTAATGTACATTATTATATTTCTGTTATATGACACTAAGAAAATATTTCTTTTCACCCTTCTATTTTTCGCTTTCATAACTTGAGGATAACGAAATGTATAAATGGTAAAAAAGCAAAGAGAATTAAAATGGAGCAAGTGCGGTAGTAAAAAATGGTAAACTTTAATTTAATTACAGAAAGTTTTAATATTCAGGGGAAGGAAAAAATGACATAAAATGTGTTAAGCAGCTGGGCTTCGTGTATTCTATACCATCTTTAACGAAGGGTGGCCCTAAACAGTTAATACGTTTACGAGGTAAACTTTGTGTAGACCCGTGTTATCGCTATAAAGTGGACGCAAGAGTAGTACGGGTAACCGGTGTCCAGAAAGTGAATTTAGCTTAAGTGCATCGCAAGTACAGCGCAATATATGTCACATACCACTAGGTCTCAAAAGGTTATGCAGCGTTTAGGTCATGACACTGCGGCTTATGTTAGCAAACAGTAACCGATCTACATTCATGTGCAAAATGGGTTTGACTCTCGTAATAATTACTCTAGTAATTGAATAATTATTACCAGAGTAAAGACAATTAATTATCTTTTTTGCTAAACATTTTTAAATGTATCGAGTTTGATTACAAATCCATTAGATATTAATGACCAGCAATTGTAAATTGCGGATGAAATCAAAATGCAAATAATGATTAATGAGTAATAGCGACTCGCATTTTGATTGAGATTTTAAAACCTAAAAATGAGGCCATGCATTATCGCATTTTCACGTTTTCTCTCCTCTCTGTTATTCATATTACAATAAATTATTCGCTGCTGGTCATGTGGAAAGCCCCTCTGCGTACTGATTCCATTTCGATCGATTCGAACTCGAGTTACACAACTCGTTGAAAAAATGTACACTTGCAAATTCATCCACCAATCCTGAATTCTACCGTCCAGAAAATCAAGGACATTAAAACGCCAAGACCGTGCATTCGAAACATGCATGGAATTCAAACGCATCCATAACAAAATCCGAAGCGGAATCAATATAATACTCTAATGTAATTTTAGATTATTATTTGATTAGATGGGTTCAGGGTAAAAATTTATGAAATTTACATCAGATATTTCAATCGCTTAATTTTGGATCATCTCATAGATTAAGTTAGCAAGAGCATGAGATTGGAAAATTGACATTGAACCATGTGGTAAGGTTTGGAAGTGATATTTACTTCCAAAAGAACTATCTGTGCTCAGGTTGCTTGGGTCATTAATCAGTCATTAATGGCGTTATGTCCTCGAGAAGAGCGGAGAAGCTTGTTCTTGTCGGGCTTGGTCCAAGTCTGCCAGCAAAGTTTGACGACCTAAAGGGAATTCGTTCCGCTTTGATGTCCTCAAACTCTCTGATCTGCGCCGTTAACTTACCACGCGTCTGCCAATCTCATTATGCTCGACTACGACTTTCAGTCCTCAATCAATTCCACTCGCTTTGAACGGTAATCCATCGTAATTTCAAACCCCAGAATTACTTCAATTAGATTATTCATTCCCACTTAATTCCTAGTGCTACTGGTGATTTTCCTCGAGTCAAAAAAAATTGTTTACATACAAATTAATATATAATAAATCATATAAAGTACTCGAAGGTTGTAACACTATATGTATAAAGTAAACTTATATGTATATGTATCGTAATTTTCCTCTCTAGAGCCCATCTCGTAAACTCTTTCCCACTAGAAATTCATTCCTTCTTGACGTCAGGCAGTTTCGTTATTCGATAACAATTATTCCGCTGGTCGAATTCGCTCTCCTTCTGGTCACCGCAAAAATCTCATTCGAGATAAGAAAGATCAACCGCGAATTTTCCGCCCCCAGAGGAAATCGTCGAGAGCTAAACTTGGTCTATTCATAATATACGAGCACCAGATATCCGAAAAAGATACCTCGTGCCAGAAAAATTCTTTCGATAGCATTGAGGATTGATTCGCATAATCGCGATAAGAAAGAAATTATCGTAATTCAATTCCTAGTTGAATAGAATTTATTTGCTACCTTTGCAGTCCGAGATGAAGGGAAAATTTATTTTTGAACTCTATCAATTTTGTAAACTTTATTAAGCTTTTTGGAGACAGTAAAGGATTATTTTACAGCCTCCAATCCTTCTACTCTTTATTTTATTTCTTGCTGTACATTATGTATATGGTGTATTGTTTCGACTCGAGTGCCATGAAAAATACATAGCTCGGAGTAGTACGAAGGAAAAACTGAAAAGCATACGAAATGAGCACCCAGAGAAATATAAGCGGGTGTTAGAAAAGCGCACTCTACGATTTATCATAGTTTAAACATTTCTTCACTTTTTAATGAATACAAACATTTTTCCCCGTCTCTTATTCACCAACTGGACAAATATTCATGCGGGCACGGTTCAACTCGATGTTTGAAATTTATTCAATTAGTAATCCTTCGGATTATTTAAAGCTTAATTTATTATTCCGAGAACCTGCTGCAAGAGTTGACGCATATATATAAAAGTAACAGTTTTGTGTAGAAGCAAAAAAAATGTTAATTTTCGGTTTAGATTACGGTTGCATCGATATCATGTGCTGTGGAAGTAAATAAAGTTTTATTTTTAGAAAATGTCGCGAAAATATGTTTTCCTATAGAATCTGAAAATATTATTCCAATAATTGAATGTTTTCATGCTTTTTCAAGGTGAGGCGAGTTTAAATAACGATATTTTGGCCAAAAATTATTTTTTAAAATCGTTTTATTGATGACCTAGTTTTCTCGAAAAATATTTATTATTGCGGATGTAAACTTGTGAAAACTGCAGCTCATATGGTAAGTGAAATACCATATACCATAAAAGGCGATTGTGTTTTTACTGTGCACTTAATGTGAAAATTTAACTTGTAATAAACGTGATTTGAGAAACAGAAGTAGCAACATTTTCTTTCAGCAGTTACTTTGCGATACAGAATAAAATAGGAAAATGATATCCACGTACTTCCAGGCTATATAATATGGCGGATATAAAATGTTGTTACGATGGTATGAAATCACAATAAAATAGGGTTCGTTACATTTTACGCATAGGCTTCTCTTAGTAATGCAGAATATAGGAACACAGTGCATGAGTTTAAAATCGATACCACATCGGGGGCATTAAAGGGACATTAAATCGCTCGGCTTCGATGAAATTACACCGTCGCCACTAATTTACGATAGTTACGTTGGCGCGTGCTTCTCTGTTGTAATGACTAAAGGCGATAAATGATACATGGATTACGACGATATCAGCCAAAATTAGGGCAGATATCACTAGTCCAAATTGCCACTATCGTGCACAGCTTCATAGATCGGAATCCAAAGGTTTAAATCACCGTTGGTATCTAAATAATTTACTCACACAAGTGTTTTTAACATGATCCTAGGAAATTATTTTCCCCAATGTTCCTTCAGAAAATTATCCGTGAAAATATGAGCCATTCCGTGATAACTGGAATAGTTGGAATTTCAGTCTCTGGCTAATGGGGCGGTTTCATCCGCTTTCTAAAAGGCACATAAAATGCAATAAAATGCACTCAGGGTGAAATGGAGAAAGAGGGAGAAGGGAAGGAAAAGAACGAAAGAAAAGATCGAGGGAGTTATCCTTAATAGGGTGGAAAATCTTGACGATGGGAAAATCGTGAGTGGTCGGACGAATTTCGACCACGAGACGAACTTTAATTCAATTAAATTCAAAGCAATTTCACGACGAGTATTATGTCGAGCTTTTTACCACGAAGGAAAAAAATCTAAGGTCTATGAATATTAATGATACATCTCATTATTCTAAGATCGAAATTCTTTGTGCTCTAACGACCAAAGGCTCAATCTATATTCTCCAGAAATGTAGTAAATGAGAAAAAGGGGTGGGAAAATATGGAAAAGGTCATAAGAAAAGGGGGTAGTAGATTCGTGGGATTGTAAGATTGTAGCAATGCAACATAATTGAAATTGTTCTAGTTGTATCGATTTCAATTTCATCCTAGATTCAGCTTTGTAACCAATATAAATCGAATTGCAGATTGAGTTTGAGTTGCTTGCGAGCATAAGGAAAGACGAAGAAAGTTCCTGCTCAGCGCATTCGAGTTCTTCGAAGTGTGAGGAGCAGAGTGGAGTGAGAGAGCATGAAGATGCGTCGAGGAAATTGTTTTTACTGCCAAGTTTGCTTTATCGAGAGTCGCTCCCTAGATTCATCAGATCTTAATTCTCATTCAAATTTGGTTTCGTGATTAAAAAAAGAGAGAAGAATAGAACTTATCTTATAATAACAAGATCTTAAAAAAAATTAAACAAATAAAGAATGCTACCACTTTTTTGCAACTAGAGAAAAATATATTATCGGTGACGGAGATGGTTATGTTTCATCTGTCGTCAAAGAAATATCTGAAACATAAACCGCTTCCCTTACATAAATTTTAATATTACATGAACTTCTCTGTCGACACCTCATGAATAAATTGATCTGCAATAATCACAATCCACTGAAAAGGAAAAAAATGTCATGGATTTTTTGTACCCTTTCTATTAGCTGATGAATTTCGTATGAATTAAATTAATTAGAGAAAATGAAATTGTAATTCAGATACTTATTTAAATCCACGTTTTCCTGTTTGCTAGGCGCATTAAGTTTATTTCAATGCAACTCGAAATTCTTGGCATTGTTACTATCAAGTTCTCGCATATTTGTAGGGACAACAAGAGCAATTTAAGTTTTCAAACTAGTTTGAATCAAGGGATAGCGCGACGAAGCGAGTAAAGAGCAATTTAAAATTTTCTGCTTACACTGAACGGATGTCGCGTACAAAAGGAGCTTTAGGGCAACAGAATTGTCATGCTGCCGACCCTGTAAGCAAGATTAAATTACCTTATACTAAATTAACTCTCAAATAGAGTAAATTTAAATTAATTGAATGAAATTTCTACTATTTGATTATTAAGTACAAAACAAAGATTTTGAGGTAATGTCACTTCGCAGTTTCGATTTTCCAGTAAATCGAATTTACCATTTTGGCACCAAACCCCCAGAGGTATCGACGTATCACGTTGAACATTCGTAGAAGTGTCGATAAATGTGAAAGTCGTGAACGAAAGAAGAATACAGAAAAAAAAGGCAACCGAAAATGCGAGAGGAAAATAAAGTGAGACTTTTTTCAAAGAACGATTTTTCAGGTGGGCAAGGCGTTCCAGAGATGTTTTCGAATGTTTCGACACGAGCGTTTCGCAGCAGTCAACAAGAAGAGGGTCTATTTAAGTTCGTTCGGCGTACGTGAGAAAAATTGTGATGCATTTATCAATGACTAGATGTGTATGTATGTGTGTATTCAAGAAACCTGAATTATTCTGGTCGCTGCCACTCTGGCGTCGTCAACATCATCAACAAATAACGACAAACAGGACAAATTACTTTATTTTTGCATTCTAGATCAGATCTTTAAAATGCTTTTTAGAGTTATAGATACACAAAAACTAGATTATATTATAAAGAATTTTAATAAAGTTTGAAACTGTAGGAAGATAAACTTGATTTCCCACATTCCCAGACAAATTTGCTTAATTCGTCGTGCGTGTTAAGGTCGTCGTTGCTTCTCCTTCAATTTACTCAACCCTCCTCACTTGTTTCAGGAAAGATGAGATTAATAATTTCCCAACTTATTTGTTGGAATAAACTCTCTTCATTCCCTATGCAAATTAAACCATTTTCCTTCAATTTTGACGTCAAACTCTGTGAAAATATTCATATCAGGATACAAAAGGTGAGATGCTAGCATATTGGCGTATATCGTTCAAGATACTGACAATGATCCATTGTTCAAAATAATATTCCGATCCTCTTGATCTTCCGGGAAGATATTTTAGCAACTCTCTACAATTATT